>AZIM01000275.1:317887-339179 GCA_000516915.1 Ophiophagus hannah
TGATAGCAGTGTTCCAATATCTAAGGGAGCTGTCACAAAGAAGAGGGGGTCAACCTATTCTCCAAAGAACCTGAAGGGCAGGACAAGGAGCGATGGAGAGAAACTCATCCAGGAGAGAATCAACCTAAAACGAAGGAGAAATTTCCCAATAGTTAGAATAATGAATCAGTGGAACGACTTGCCTCCAGAAGTTGTACGGGCTCCAATTTGTCTGAAGTGGTGTAGGATTTACTGCTTGAGCAGTGGGATGGAGTAGAAGACCAGCAAGGTCCCTTCCAATTCTGTTAGTTCTTTTTAATCTGATGCTTTTAACGCTAGGTATAAACTATCCAGACTCACTCTGTACTATGGGAAAGCAAAGGTAAAAAACAGGACTGTTGCAAAAGAGATACTGTACCTCAGCTCAGAGGTGTGGGTTGGGGCAGAAACAGGCTCAGAATCCCCCTAAATTATGTCTGGCATTGATTGAGCAGGAAAATTGCATTGACAGGCTTTCATTACTCTGCTAGCAATAAAGATCTTTCTAAGAAAGAGCTTGTCTCTGAAGTTGCCTTCTTGTAGTGCTTTGATACTCTATGACTGAGACAACATAGAACTTGGAAACATTCTGTAAGTATGTGAGAAAATATGAAGAAGTGATATTTTAAAAAACAGGAGTCATATGTCACAAGAAATAATTCCCATTTAGGGAAATTAAACATGTTCTAATGCTAGATATGATATGATAAAGTAGGATGATGGGTGGAGGCAAGATGGTGATGGATCAGCAGTTTTCCTGTTGAGCTCCAACCATGCAATTTATTTGGTTTAAATAGCCTTATGATATTTTATTTGGTTTAAATGGCTTAGCTATAGAAAAGGTGAGATGTTTTGCATGTTCCACAACTAGGATTGGATTTTCTGTCACTAGGCAAATTGGTCATAAAGCACATTGCTGGGTGACAGCAATCTTGGCATTCCCTATTGCCAAATTCCACAAATCGTTAGACAAGGATCCGCCCCAATCCAAGCCATTCTGGGCTCGATCCTCCCAGGCTGAATTACTACTATGGGCTGTACTCTAAATGTTGCAACCAAATAACTTCAGACCCTAGTAATAGTTTAAGTTGCAAATATCAATGCAACTATTGTACTTTGTAGATCTGGATAGATTTGTCGTGCCTTTTGTTAAGTGAACAGTGAGTTTAGGGCAGGGGTTCAAACTCGATTTCACTGAGGGCGGGCTGCATCAGGGTTGTGTTTGACCTCGGGGGGCCGGGGTGGGCATGGCCAGCTCAACGCCACTTGTGTCGGCGCTTGTGGTGGCCTGCACGCTCTACCAGCAAAAATGGGCTCTTGAGCTCCGTTTTTGGTCATGACTGCCTCCTTCCACCTTCTGCCAGTGAAAATGGAGCATGCTGCCCTCCCGAGCTCAGTTTTCACTGGCAGAGGGTTGCAGGAGGCTGTCACAGCTGAAAACAGAGCTTTCACTGGCAGAGACATGCAGGCCAGTCCTTCACTGTTTCCAGGGAAGCCCCACAGGCCAGATCTAAACATCCTGCAGGCTGCATCCTGCCTGCAGTCCTTGAGTTTGACACTCCTGGTTTAGGGGATATTTAGAACAGTAAAAATCTATGGTTTTGGTTGTGTTGGTTTCTTGCACTTGAACGTCCATGTTCTTGTGTCCTATTGATTTTTAATGTCAGGATACATTTACATGTAAATTTATAGAACTTGGGGCTGCAGGGTTTCAGTTTTCTTATATATAGTATCACTTTTTGCAGCCATTAAACTGACCTACACATGCATTCAGCTCAGAGCAACGCAAGAATTTTAAAGACAACACAAAACCTATGACAAAATAAAAAGCAAAAAAATCCTCTGTTGCTTTAACCTGCTTGAAGAAGAGTGCAAGTTTTTGCCTAGTGTTACTTATGGCCTGCTCTAAAAAAATAACTCAATGAAACTATTTAAGAAATCTACAAAAAAGAAATGCCTGAAAAAGATTGCACCCTTTGGCACAAAAAGATGCTCTTTTTTACAGCACACATGACTTCAGTTTAACCCAGTAGAAAATCAGTAAGTATATGCCTCCTATGCTGATACCCCACGTACTTTCACATATAGCCATCTGTTTTCTTGTTTTTTCGCAACTGTTTCTTTTGCAATCGCTACACTCCATGAAAATAGCATGCTGAACTTCACACCATTTTAAAGCTGTAATTGTAAAAACAAATTGGCAAATTCCATCTTGCTCTCCTTGAAGCTACAGAAAAGAACAAATCAGCGTTAATGCTTCAGGTGCTGCGTCTGTCACCAAGGTTGACAGGACCCAAGCAGGCTTTAGGAGATAGCATTTGACTTTATGGCACTCTGCATGCATTTACAATTTTACAGGAATTTTAAAACTGACATGCTGAGGAATGTTTATAAATCATTAATAAAAATGCCTCTTTAATACCATGCATTGTTTGAGAGACGCAAGGAGGCACATAGTGTAAATGGTTTTCTTTCTGGCTAATGTAATTTATACACAAAAACACCATGTCCCCACTGTGTACAAGTATAACCAAGGATAGATAAAGAGCATCATCTCAGCACATTACTACCTGATCCAATCACTTGGGAAATCCCTAATGTACAGCACATCCTATTTCCATGTTGCACATGACACATTTGTCTAAAATTACTCAACAGATTTTGACATTGCAGCATAGAGTTTTCAAGTGTCATCTCCCAAGCAGGAAATCCATGTAAGAGCAACAAGGATCCAAGGATTTATTTTATCCTAGACCCATGACAATGAAGATGAAACACGAAGAACTGAAGTTCACATTCTCACTTCCCTACGTTCATTCTCTATTTTGATATTTTTATTTTATGTATCTTAACTTCTATAATTTGTTCAGAGTAGCAACTGAAATACAGGAAATTCATCATGCAAAATGAAGTTATTATTTGGCCCAATTCTTATTTATTCTAATAGTTGGAGTTCTATTTCTTCAGTAGTCATGTCAAAACAATTCATTTTTTTTACTACTGAATTACACTCCAAATCACTTTCATATATTTACAGTATATATTTTACTTAAATATTCTAGGTAAAGCTTTAGAGCTGTCATGGCGAACCTATGGCATGCGTGCCGGAAGTGGCACGTAGAGCCATCTCTACAGGCACGCAAGCCGTCGCCCCAGCTCAGTTCCACTGCGCATGCGCGTGTGCCTTCCACCAACCAGCTGATTTATGGGTATCTGCCATGCATGCATGCATGTGGGAGTGTGTGTGGTGTCCTGTGTGCATGCGCAGGGGGCGGGGGGAATGCAGGGGGGTCCCACACACATGCACAGGGGGGTGGGGGAAGTGCAAGGGGGGTCCCGCGTGGATTGCATTATGGGTGCAGGCATGCATGCGCACTCTCACACGTTCACACGTGCACTTTTGGCATGTGACAACAAAAAGGTTAGCCATCACTGCTTTAGAGGAATTAGCTACTTGTAACATGGATGCACAGGGGTAGTCTTGGCAATATGACGACTATGTTGGTGCCATAATATCCATTAGCAGTCTGGCTAAGGATTCTTGGAATTATGGCACCAGATTGGGATATTTAACAAAAGACAAAAAGCTTCTTTGGTTAAATAACCACACACACACAGAGAAAATGGACTTTTCTGCCCATAAAAAAGCTTATCTCCCAAACATAAAAATAAGACAACCCCACGAAAGAGCACCTTTCACATATTCTTTTCACAAAACAAAATTCCTTGGGCCATGTAAACAGGCCTTACACCAAGCTTGTAGCGATGAAAGGTGTCTATTTTATATATGGCTGTAATGAAGGATACACTACTGAAGACATCTGTCAAAGGAAAAGTTAAAACACAGTCTAATTTGATTTGACTTCTCAGTTTGATATTACTGTCAGGCAATAAGTACTAAAAGCTTGCAACCGCACTGTTTTATGGTGCACAAACCTTTCAATGGTTTAAAGGAGCTATCTATGTTTGTGTGTGTGTGTGTATAAAAGCATCAAAAGCTGCACAGGGCATGGGAGTGTTAACACACATTAAGCCCATACACACTTGTTTCAGTTCTTATTTTGTCAGATGAACAAAGAAAGAAAAAAAACTGATGCCAAAAATCAGCATTTTGCAGCTGAATTTTCAGAGGTGCGATCTCTGGTTAGGGGATGAAATTTCAGCTGCAAATGCAAAGATAGGCCTAAATTTGCTAGTAGGCTCTGGGTTGCCTAATCAACCCATCTATATACACAACAAAGGGCAAGAGAAAAAGAACCATTTGGTGATCACTTCAGCTTACTTTGGTATTTTCTGAATGTGGAACTACAATATGCTGCATTAGCATCCAATGCAGAAAACCAAATTTCTAATTTAAAAGGCAAAAAAAAAATGCAGCACCTTGACCAGTTGTGCCATTCTACATCATACAAGAATACAGTACTTCATTGTGTTTCTGGATAGGTAGCACCGGTACAGTGAAACAAAATAAATATTTACAAAAAGGAAAGGAAACAGAAATGTCTGCCTATTATTTTACCATTTTGTAAAAAAAAAAAAAAGCTTGCACTAATTTTTATGGGATAGAGCATTTTCCTGAAATAGGTATTTTTTATTTTGGACATTATTACAGATTTCAAAGATCTGGAAGCATAAGCAATGAAAGGAGTACAAGAGTCAGTGGCATTTACTCATTTGGGGGATTTTAGAGGGTCTCTGAAAAGAATTGGCTTATTTCCCATTGAAGTAATTGTCATAGTAGCACATCTACTAGATATTGAGTGAATCCTATTGTTGCTGATTAGGTATGAATTGCAGATAAAGAATTGCGGGGCCTTTTCTATGTTACAAATTAATCATATTACAGGCTCTACCTCCTGTATCAAAACAGTTTCAAGCAAAATATGTATGTGCTGCAAAAATTTGAATCAAAGTGATGACAAATAGGCATCAAAGAATATCTGGAGGTGCTGAACTGTGTGGGAGTTTGAAAATAACTGCATTTGGAAACAATCAGAATAACTTCACTTTACTTTGGGTATCTTAAGAAGGAACTTAAGAGAGTTCCAAAAGTTTCTTTCCATTATACTAGTCTGTAGTAGAACATTTATGAGAGCATCTCAAAGACTATTAACAGATGACTCAAAAGAGTTATTTGTCACTTGATAGTAGCCTTAAAGCAAAGATGACCAACATTTCTTCCTAGACAGAACTGCATTTCCTCTGGGATAGCTGGTGGTCTGCCTAGTGGGCTCAGCTGAAGCAGGCTAGGTCACAGTAAGTGTCCTTGGGCTGTCCTTCATTTTTGTCTCTGACAGTCACTTGTTGTCCCCCCCAGTCCGCCCCCTCCAGGTAGCAGAACTGCACTGAAGGCAGAGGACACTAGAAGTCTTTCACTAGTATCTTGTATTTTGGGGAAGGAAGAAGGAGAAGGTCAATATTATGTTGAGGGCTGCATGAAATTAGCCTGAAGCCACATGATGGATGATCATGTAAGGTAACCCATTCATCAATTCAGTATAAACAATGCTAGATTGGAATAAACATTTATGAGAAATGTAGGGCAGTTAAGATTGTTTAGGTCACAGCCTACTAGACAAATGTATGCAAACAATTTTTGTTTGAATGCTTTCTTTTTGTTATGAAAGCAATATAAGCTAAACAGTAACATTTGTCATAAAAGCAAAATATTTCCTTACAATAAAATAAATCACATGCGCATGGTAAATAGTAAGGGAGACAAGGAAAACAAGAAGCATCTTCTGGAAACATCAGCAACATTCACTTTCTCTCTGGTGAAATTCATTCCACATCTTGTGCCTTCATATTATATTTTTCCCTGCTGACACCAGCCACCAATACAACATACATAGTGATAGTGACATAAATATTTTTTAGATGTTAAAAAGAGGGAAAGTTCAATATATTAATAGAAAGAGCCTAGCAGTACGCCAAATGCACATTTCTGTATTCTACATAATTCTGTGAAAGGCCACAGGGTGAAGATATTATGAAGGCAAAGCAGTTAATCTGGGATTCAAAGCTATTTCTTTTAGAAAAGTCTTTCTCAGGGAAGGAGATGATTCAGTCTCACAGACAATAAATCTTGAAAAAAGAGAAAGAAAGAAATCTGTTTTTCCTTTTGTGTTATAACTAGTAGTAGATGCAGCAAACTGTCTAAAAACCCCCACAGTTTTGAAGGGCTTATTTTCAAAATTTCTGTGTTGAGGCCTATGTCTCTTGCCTATAGGGAAATTCTGCAACAATAACTTTGAATCTCCATTTTTCTGCAAGTTTGTCAGAGAACTCATGGAAAACAAAGAGAAAGCACACTGTCCAAAGTTGTTTTTCCTACCAATGGAGGTTTCAAAGGGCCATCCTCCCTTTCTCTCCATCTTGGTCAATTGAATTTTAACTGAATTTTAAATGTATGGTCCTTATTGTTTTAATGCCTTACATGGTATTTACATAACCACCTAGAGTTGCCTTGGTGAGATGGGTGGCATAGAAGCTTAATAAACAAACAAACAAACAAACAAACAAACAAACAAACAAACCAAGTCAGTTGGTCACTTAGTCAGGCAGTCAGTAATTTACAGTGCTCATGTTTTCACAGAATTGACATCCAGTTGGTAAAAAAGTAGCGCTGCCGGTAGATTTAAGTGTTGTTTTAGGTATAATGTAAAATATGAGCTGGGTGTACAGTATTCTGCTTCCTTTCCATGAATTTGTATAATCTGGGACTGAAGTTTAACAAATAACCTGAATAATATTTCCAAATATTTGTTATGAAACATTTGTTACCAACATTTTAAGACATTCGCCTTAAATTCAAAAACACTATGTCACTGTAATGTAGTAGTACTTAATTAGCAAGGAATTGGAACATGAATCATACAGCAATACTTTTTAGAAAAACAAGATGAAACTTCAGTACTAAATTCAGCCAGTGGCAGCATGCTGAAGCTAACAGGCTGAGTTTTACTTAGGGTTCAGAGGGAAGATTCTCTGGGAATACCAGAACTATAGATAAAATGATAAAGTTGAGAAATACCCTTTCTTACTGTTGTCAGGAAAACTGTATGGTGTCAGTGACATCACTAGAGGATGAACTCAACTCAGAAGACATATTACCATTTTACAATATTGTAGCTACTTTTCCCAACTCAAGAACTTTTGTTGTGTTGGGATTACCATTCTCAGAATCACCAGTCAGTATGACTGACTATGCTAAATCTGGGAGTGGCGACCTAAACATTACCCAGATGGGGAAGACTCTATGCTCCTATTTTAGTACTTTTTTTCATTCTTTAGATTGTTTCACTATGCTATTATAAAATAGATTGTATTATTTATGTACAGCAGTGTTGATACAGTGTTGATAAGAGATTAGCATTATTCTGATGTTTACATAAAAATAAGAAAGAAGACATTTATGTTAACAATAACTATGATTTCTAAAATGTTAAATGTTGATAAGCACAAGGTTTTTAAAAGTTTTCATCTAAAGTTGAATGTGCCATTAGTATGCAACTGAATAATACATTGCTATATAATAAAGTTTTATGTGTTAAGCTTAATACTGAGGTTACCACTATATTGACACTTCTTAATGAATACACTTTTTTTAAAAAAAGAAAAGAACAAAGCATACAGGTATGATTTGGGTATGCAAAAATACCCGAGTAAAAATCTATATCTTTACTGAACATCTGGAATGCTTGTACAGACCTGAATGAAGTGGGATCATCTTTCATGAGGATGTGCATCTTGATCTGAGGTCTACATTAATTCTAGATGCTTTAAAAGCCCTAAAAACTATGCTGCCACAGATGCTGTGATTCCCTGATGCTTCCATCAACAGTTTATACATGGATCCATATTTTTTACATATCCTTTTAATCTATTTCTCATCATTCCGTAAGTACCCGGGACATTACGTGGTTAATCTCCTGAGGCATATTAGAATACTGATTTTAGTTCAAAATGAGCAAAAAGAGATTGTTTCAAATTCCACACTGAGTTATGCCCACTGAAAAGAAATGGGATGGTCTTTATTTCAACTAGGCAAAAATAGGGTGGCCCCATAATTCTATTTGGGCAGTTGGTAGATATGATGCTATTAAGGCAGTGCACGGATCTCTATACTCTGCAAAAACTTAAGATAAAAAAAATTTCCAGTCACAAATAAAATGGGATTTCTCCATGGGAGACCTGCCAACAAACTATTACATATAAGGCCCTTTAAAAATAATAAATCAACTTTGTTTTCTACAGGAAAGAAGACAAAAAGATCTCCTGTGTCATTATCATTTTACATCTAGATATAGGATTTTTAAAGATATATATTTATAAAGAAGTATGAACTTGCTGTCACTGGAAATCTGCAATGTGGTTTTTAGTGTCTGATCCAATTAAGTATACGTTTAGAAAGAAATGTTACCAAATAAATAATTGGACAGCTGCAACTCTGAAATGACAACGGATATTTATTGATCCCTTTTTGCAGACTGAAATGGAGAAATGTAAACTTCAACTGAATGTGATCTCTTGGGTGAGACTCTAGCTCAACATATTGCTGTCTTCTGATGCCTATTTTAGTACTACTGCAGGCAGGTTTTCTAACTATTAATTCAAAAATTGCTAACAGCAGAGGACAAAGTGAAAATTCTAGAAAATGCCTCATTACTCACTTTCCTTCCTCAATAAAAAGGTTTAATTTGGAAATATTATACTTTAGATGACATTATTATTGTATATTTCATTCTGTGTAATCATATAAATATCAGTCTCTTGTGAAACTGATTTGTTGACTCTGAAATTGCTCCTCAGTCTGTTCAATGAATGTAAATCATTACTATTGAAATAGCTAGAAATTAATCCAGAATAAGAGCACTCAAACTAAGGATGAAACCACTTCTCTAGGGACAAGTTGTTGTCTGAAAGCAACTATGAACTAGTCTTTAATACTGCAACTGTACAGACTGTACAGACTCTGAACATTATACCCTGTCATATTTTGGATAATTATAGCCGACTGAGGAATATCCCCTTTTTAACAGTTTGCTACTATACTTACATTATTAATGATATTATCCAAAGTTTGAATTGATTAACACTCAGGTCAGTTTTCATATAAATATATATCGGAAATGAGACATAGCTTTTCTTCTTCTTTTTAGAGAAAGAGCAAGGAAAGGGAGAATTGTAATACAAATTTGAATTCCAGAATGTAGTTAGCATAGCTATTGAACAACATAGCATAAGAACAACATAGCATAAGAAAGAACCCAAATTCAGATTTGAAAAAATAGGAGGTACCACTTTTAGTCTTTTTTAAAAGAGCTGGCATATTCAGAATAGAATAGAAAGGAAAAGGAAAAGAATAAAACAGAATATTCTTTATTAGCCATATGTGATTGGACACATAAGGAATTTGTCTCCGGTACATAATCTCTCAGTGTACACACAAATAACAAAGTAATATAATCATAACAATGATACCAATAAGAGGGGGTAGTAGAGAAGATGAGAAATATAATAATAATACAGCCATACTACATGAGTAAATATCCTTAGACATAAAACAGTATCTTGGGAGTTAGGTATTTAGCAGAGTGATGGCATGAAGGATAAAATTGTGTATAACTTATTTTTTAAATTAGGACATAGTGCACAATACTGATCAATGGATTATTACATTACTTGATTAATGTTTGGGAGATGAAGGTTATTAAAGTTCTTGCTGACAATTTAAATACTGAAGATACCTATTGTAAGCTAGGAAACACTTGTACATCCATTCATCATGCGTTCATTTGTGACGCACATTTTAAAATGCTCCATTGTCCAAATTGATGCCATGCTTACTGAGAGCTATCAGCATCTAAAACAGACTTAAAATCCATTTTACTAGTTTAAGTAGATAGGCCAACTGTAGCAGACTGAATGTGTGTTAAATAAATATATTGATATACTTAGAAATCCAATGGCAAAAAAACCCAGAGGATTGTACCGATATCTTTGCTAGAGAAATGGAAACCACTGGAGGTGCTGATCCTGCCTGGTACATCCCAAAATAAGTCTGAAGATTTGGCATTGCTTCCAAGCAGATAGGAAGGAAACAAAGGGAAAACTCTCCTGGTCAAACAGAAATTTTGTCACAGTGCTCAGCCCAAAATTGAAATTCCTGCAAATATATGATTCTTTGATAATTTAATAATATTTTTATGATCATACATATCCCGGTTTACAAACAGGAGATAAGACTCTTTAAAAAGGGCTAAACCTCACTTAATTTCTGATGAATTTCCTATATTATTTGTGAATTGACAACTTCTAGCAGGCACTAGTTGTTCTTTATTATAAAAGCCTCCTTTAAGTTGAGCTTGACTTGATAGTTTCATGTTCAAATAGTATTCTTAGCAACAAGCCCAATTATCTTGGTCCAGGATGCAGCTTTGACTTCTCAATGTAGCTGACTGTCTCCTATTTAAAGTGTAGCTAGTCCCAACTCCATTTAGTTTTCCAACCCAGACAAAGTCCGCCAGATGCTATTACTATTTATGGCCTCTATAATGCAGGTTGTTGCTAACTCATCCAAAGGGAAAGGAATGCTCAAGTGCAGCTAACAAATGCTCCAGTATTATTTTAGAAGAGCCGGCCTGATTGTTGTGGCACTTCTTCTTCTAAGGCCTCCTTTCTTCTTCCGAATTAACTCTAGGGAATAACATCATGTTGGACTTTCCAGACAGATTATGTGAAACCATAGCTCAATGTCATTCCCAATAGCCAAGCTTATAATTAAAGGTCAAATAGTCACTTCATCTGCAATCAATCAATAGAAGAAGTTCTAATATCAAGAACCAATCAATCAATGGCAAATACACTAATAAAAGCCATGAATCAAATGCCTGTATTTCATGTATTGCATGTAAGGTGCATGTACTGTATGTTACAAAAAGTGGAAAGCAAAGCAAAATGAGAATAAATAAGCCTGGGGGAATCTCTGGAGAGGTATAACATTTATTTTCACTTATTAGCGCTTATCTCTCTAATTATGTAATAAAATTAAATAACAAATAAAAGTGATATCACAGGCAGCAGTTAGGCAGTCTCATAAAAATCCATAGACTATTTCTATTAATGGTATCAATCAAAATGGAATTAATAGATTGAATATACTAGTTTCCTATGAACTTGATATTCTCCAGCCATTTTCAGAATTCAATTCCAGAGTTGTCTGGGAATTCTGGGAACTGAAGTCCCAAAACTTTATACCCCACTATAGTAGGCAGCAAGCTGAAGAAGATTGAACAATGGTAAGAACTTCTGTAAAGGTTAAATATGAAAAAGGAGAAGGGTAGAAACAGTTCTCAATTCTAACACATTCAGCCCTTTGTGTCCTGAGCTCACATAGCTATAAAGTACAAATAAAATGTGGGAGAGAACTGTGTTTTTCTCTGTATAAAGCAAGAACTTTTCCATGGATCCAAACAGAGGAAGTGGCAGATGGCCTCTTGAGCATTTTGCATATGGGAATTCACTGGTTTTAATACTGGGAAAGAGAACTGCCTTACAAGAGCCTTCTCAAGCTTCTCTTATTACCACTTCTAAAGCTTCAAAGCTGTCATTTCCCCCCACCCTCCTTTACTGGTGCTGTGCTACAATCCCCAGGGAACTGAAACATGGCACCCTGCGGAGGCTTCACATGCCAGAATGTTAAAAATCAGTTTAAACTCCAAGTGAAAGAGCTTTTGTGGCAGGAAGCCCCTAAGTGCTCTTGTTTGCTTAGTGATGGTAGAGTTTTGAAGGCAGATTAAAAACCTCTTCACAGAGAACTTAAAAGAAAGCCCTGAAGTTCACAGAGGACCTTAAATATTCAGACACAGGTATTAAATGGGATCTTGCTTGCATCTCCCCAAACCTGCTTAGGTAAATTATAATGGAGTATCTCAATATAAAAGGAAGACGGCATCAAAAGTCCTAATTTCACTGGGAGGAAATCTTGCGATCAGATTACAGATGTACTTTTATTATTCAAAAAAAATTTGGCTCTGCACGAAAACTTCATTTTAATGTCAGTCACCACCAAAAAAAAAGGTTTTCTTGCCTTATGCTTTATTCAAGGTCAGATTTTTTGGGAAAAGAGAAGAAGTTAGCAGGTACGCAAATCTCCCTGCACTTTTCTGGCATTTTACCATGATGTGAAATCTTGAAAACACACTCCATCATTATTGACATCCACATTTGAAAGCAAATAACTTACCTATGCTTTTATAATTCACCCTAAAATTTGAAGGCCCTATAGGGCCTGCAGGAAAGTCTGATCAAAAGTATCTCTTTTACTTAAAGACAAATATAGTTCAAAGTATTGTATGTCAATGACTCATAATAATCTTAAATTAAAATCCAATCTGCAATTATTGGAACTGATTTTGTTGTTTTAACTTGCTCATAATTTTAATGAATTTCTCCTAGTCCTTCCATATAAAAATAAAAAATTAAATTGATGAACAGGGGAAAAAAATAAAAATGCCTTAAGCCAGCAACCTTATCAGAATGGCAATACCTTATTCTGTTGCTGAACCTAAAGCCATAAAGGTAGGTAGGTAGGTAGGTAGGTAGATAACCAGTAGGAAGACAGATAGACACAGATAGATTGAGTTATGTCACCATGGCATTTCTGTTTCCATATGCAAGCAGATGTGACAAACATATATGAATTTTAAAGTGTCTTTGTTCCTTTTTAATAATCATAAATTACAAGACTTAAATGGAACATATAGCAATTGCGATCATATTTTAACTAAACTTTATATCTACAAGTGTAAGTATAAGGACGGAATTCTGAATGACTAGAAGGTCAATGTTTTCAGAATACTAATTTGTAATTGAATAAATGCAAAATTTCTCAAGATAAAAACCTGTTTTTAATGAAACATTCTACCAAATGTTTTTCTTTATATAGCAAATACTTTGTGCATTGCAATTTTGAGCTACAATATTTTTTGCTATTTAATTGTGTTGAAATTTGTCAAATAATAATTTGAAACAAATCAACTGTTTCAATATTAGATTACAGATATAGAACATGAGAAACAAGGAAAAAACAAATAGCTTTTTCAAAAGAAAGTACAGATTAATAGCACAGTAAAACAATTACTGTACTAAACTCCCAAAGGAGAAAGCCACATTGTTTTCCTCTTAGAAAGCCTACATTTGCACGCTGCAGAAATTATACTAATATTAATGCTACACTTTTATATAAACTTTTCTATTGCATCAAATCTCTGAGTCAATAATAGTAGTATACATAAGCGCTTTTATAACAAAGCCCATGTAGGAGCAATGTAGTCAGACAATTGTTGAAAATAAAGACTTACCTAAGGTTAGAGATTTGTGTGTGGAACAGAAAATAATAGCCACTGTGTCTGCTGGTGTAAAGCCAGAACTCTTTCTAGGAAAAAATGTGACAAAAATTTAATCTCTTCCACCAAATGTTTACTAACATTTATCTTAAAGACATTATTGTTTTCAATTTTAATTCATCTTTGCTGACTTTATTACACACTCATATGCTTAGCATTTGCGTTTTTAAATTTAAGTCAGACATGCACAACTTCCCCTTGCTGACTTGAGGTCTGTTGGAAGGTGGTGGTTATAAAGTCACCTTTGCTGACATGGAAGGTGTTAGATCGCAAGAAATGAGACAGTCTGGAGCCAGCTTACTGAACTAGTCTTCTTTATTTCTTGTTAGAACTGAACACAGAAGAAACCGTGGCAGCCCTTTTACAGTCGGGCTGCTCGCGGCTGTGGCCAGTGACAGCTTGTTCAATTTCCCGCCGCCGCGGACCAACCAACCACCGGTAAGTATGCTAATACATAACACCCCTCCTACCTGGTCCAGTCTACCCAATCCTGTCTTCGCCTACTGTATGTAATCACGCAGGGAGGTGGGGCTTCTATGGGTGCGACTGGACATGTGCAGCTCAGTCACAGGTTGGTCTCTGAACTGATCGGTTGGATTTATTGTTCCTCCCGTCCTTCTCCTTGGAACCTCCTGGAAGGTCGAGTTGGCTATGCTGCTCCCGCCAGGGGCTGCTTTTCCGCTGTCTTTCTGGGCCTGTTCCTGCCTCCCTATTCCGCCTTGTTCTGCAGTTTCAGATACCTGTCTGCCTCTCCGACCGGGGCTACTCTTATTAATGGGGGTTGTGTGTTTGTAGTTGTCAGGGTTTGTTCTATGAGTGCTCTTGTTTGTGGTGGGTCTCCCCCTCCCTCTCTACTTGTGCTGTGTCTGTTTGAGGGATCTCCCCCCTCTTCTCTGGTTGTGTTGTGTCTGTGAGGGGTCTCCCCCCCCTTCTGGTTATATTTTGTCTGTGCGTGGGGTCTCCCCGCTCTTCTGTGGTTCTGTGTCACCCCTCATTGCTCTAGTTCTGAGCTGGTCTATGTGTCTTCCAGCCCCTGCTGTCTGTCGTATCCACCCTGTAAGAACGGGGCCCGGTTATTTGGGTCACTTTCGTAGGTATCCACAAGGGTTCCCCTGTAAGATTTTTTGCGTATACTAGGTCCCCTATTTGGAATGTATGGCATCTAGTGGAGGAGTCTACTGGTCTTTCTGGGTTATATGTGGGGTGTAATCTGTCTAGGTGTGTCCTCAGTTTCCTCCCCATTAGTAATTCGGCTGGGCTTTTGTTTGTTGTAGCACTGGGTGTTATATGCTATATGCTTAGTAGTTTGTCTATTTTTTCTTGTGTGTCTCTGGGCCCTAGCTTTTGTAAGGTTTCCTTTGTATAATGTACCATGCGTTCCACCCGTCCATTCGTCAACGGGTGTCCCGGTGCTGTTAGTGCATGTCTTATCCCATTTTGTGCTAAAAATCATCCGAATTGTGTTGCCATGAATTGGGGCCCATTGTCAGATACAATTACATCCAGCAACCTGTGTGTTGCGAATAGCCTCCTGAGCTGTCTAATGACGGCTTCTGCAGTGCTGGATTGCATGATGTTTACTTCTAATCATTTTGAGTAAGCATCTACGACTATTAAAAATGTGTGTCCCTTGGTAGGGCCCACAAAATCTATGTGTAATCTTGACCATGGCCNNNTTGGTGTTTCCCATTCATGTTTGGGTGCTGTGGGAGGTGTTGGCCTAGATTCTTGGCAGCGTTTACAAGTTGCCACCCATTCCCCTATTTCCTTGTCCATCCCTGGCCACCACACGTAACTCCTCGCCAGGGATTTCATTTTTACAATACTTGGGTGTCCCTCATGTAGCATTTCCAGTATGCNTGAGGATTGAGAGTTCTGTTTGTCTGTTCCGGAACAGTTTGACGTTCTCAGTGGTCTCAGTCTCTGGCCAACCTTTTCCTACCCAATTTACTATTCGCACCAGGGTTTTGTCTCTTGCCAATTCCCTCGCGATGTCTGCTGCTGTTGCCAGTAGATTTTCTAGTGTCTCTATTAGTAGGGTAGATGTGGTTGGTGCTGGGTCGTTGTCTATGTTTGGTAGGGGCAACGGCTGAGTGCGTCTGCATGATTTATGTCCTTTCCAGGTCGGTATATTAATTTATAGTTATATGCGGCTAGGAATTCTGACCACCTCGTCATCCGGGGTGACAGTATGTTAGGTGTGGCTTTGTTTCCTGCGATGATGCCCAGGAGTGACTAGGGTGAAATTCCTCCCATAGATGTACTCATGGAATCGCTTGATTCCGGTGACAGCGGCCAATGCATCCCTGTCCAGTTGGCTGTAGTTCCATTCCAGTTTTGACAGGGTTTTTGAGTAGAATGCAATAGGGGCTTCTTTCCCGTCGGGTAATATGTGGCTGAGGATGGCGCCGACACCGAAAGGTGATGCATCACAGGTTAAGATTATTGGAAGTGTTTTGCTGTATTGGATTAGTACACAGTCTGATGTGATCAGGTTTTTTATTTCCCGGAATGCTGTTTTTTCCCGTTGCCCCCAGGACCAGGCTGCTTTCTTGTCAAGCAACCTGGGTAGAGGCTCTGCAATTGTCGCTTTCTGCAGTAGGAATATGTTATAAAAGTTAATAAGTCCTAGGAAAGCTTGCAGATCAGTTTTATTCATGGGTTTGGGGGCTTCTTTGATTGCTCTGACCTTGCTCTCTGTGGGGTGGATTCCTTCACTGTCTATCAAATATCCTAGGAATTCAACCCTACTGGCGGCTAATTGGCACTTTTCCCTTTTCACCTTTAGCCCCACTTCCTTGAATTTACTTAAAACTTCCCTCAGGCGGTTGTGTAATTGCCTTTTGTCCTTGGCTGATACAAGGACATCATCGAAATATGGCACTACCCCTTTAATCCCTTGCAGTAAACATTCCATTAAGCTCTGGAATACCCCTGGGGCGACGCTGACCCCAAACTGTAATCGGTTACATTTGAATGCCCCTCTGTGCGTTACGATCGTCTGGGCTTCTGCTGTCTCGGGGTCTACTGGTAATTGTTGGTAGGCCTGTGCGAGGTCTAGTTTTGCAAAAAATTTCCCCCCGCCTAGGGAATGCAATAGATGTTGTACCACTGGGACAGGGTATGCGCTTTGCTGGAGCACGTGATTAAGGGTTGCTTTGTAGTCTCTGCAGATGCGCACAGACCCATCTGGTTTTACTGGCATGACAATCGGGGTTTCCCACTTCGCATGGTCAATTGGTTCTAGGACCCCTTGTGTGATGAGTTTATCTAATTGCTCATCAATCTTAGGTTTGAGCACGAACGAAACCCGCCTTGCTTTTAACCTTATAGGGGCTATGGTTGGGTCTAGATTAAAGGAGGTTGGGGACCCCAAGTACTTGCCTAGCTTTCTGTCGAATACATCTTGCAATTCTTCCATCAGGGTCTCCTCCCAATCCGTCTCGGTGATACTGTTTATCCCTGTGACTTCAATTCCCAACGGTTTGAACCATTCGAGTCCCAGTAGACTGGGCCTGTCCCGGTCTACTATGGTTAGTGGTAGGACTCTGGTGTATTCTTTGAATGTCACTCTGAATTGTCCAATGCCTAATAGGGGATTTTGTTTCCCTGGTAGTCTTTCAACGTTAGAGTTTGTCCTTTAAACTGTTTCCGGCTTATATCTGGGATTAGCCTTTTTATGGTGGCCCAGGATACCATCGATAAGTATGAGCCCGAGTCTACTTCCATCCAGCCTTCTATGGTAATCTGGACATGTATCTTCCGGGCGTTTGTCGTGTTGAAGTGTCCTACGGCCACCGCCTGGTGTGTTTCATCTCTCCCGTTGGTGGCCTCTTTTCCTCGTCTGTTTCTGGTGGCTTGGTTCCAACAGCTTCCTGGTTGCTTCTCTCTGTCCCAGGGGTGTGTGCTCCGTCTTTGTCTCAGGACGTAGTTCTTTGATGCTCGGCATGCCTGTACAATGTGTCCCTGCCATTCACAACATTGGCAGATGGTGTCTAGAAAACGGCATTCCGAGCATGGAAGGTTCCCTTCACAGCCGGCGCAACGAAACTCTTTTTCTTTTTCCATTGCGGTTCCTTATGTCTCGTTCCGAGCAGAGTTGATTTACCCCCTCGTCATCTTCGTCATCTTCCGATTAGGACTCGATGTCCTCATGGTGGATGGTGGTGGTGTTTTTTGGTGGCTCCTGTGGTGCTTTATTCATTTTCCACATGGCGGCCGCCAATTCCTGGGTCGCTTCTACTGTGGTTGCCTCTTCTATTGCTTCTTTGAGTGTTATCTTGGGCTTCGTCAGTAATCTGCTCTGCAACGTTAGGTCTCTCAGTCCCAAAACTACTCGATCCCTCATAGCCTCATCCATGTTGAGGAATTCACATGCTCTGGTGATGTCCCTCAGGGTTGCAACGAAGTCGCTCATGCTTTCGCCTTCTCTTTGGTCTCGCCGGTAGAATTCGTGTCATTTGATGAGGCAGGATACTGGTGGGGTGTAGTGAGTCCTCAGGATCCTTTCTAGGTTGGGCCAGGCCATTGTCTTCACGTCTTTTGGTGCCAACAGCGCTTTGGCCATTTTGAATACGGCGGGCCCACAGTGTGTAAGGAAGACTGCTCTCTTCCTCTGTTCTGAAATGTTCATGAGGTTGGTCGTTCCCTTCGAGGAACATGAGGAATCGATCGACGTACGATTCCCAATCTTTGGTTGTTGGGTCAAATGGTGCGGGTGGCGTGTTTGTTCTGGCCATCTCATCTCGATATGTCGCCTGCGTTCTTCGGTTGCCACGTGCTCGCTGGTTCCTCTTGTCTCAGGATCCCACCCTCATCGCCAGTGTTAGACTGTGGAAAATGAGACAGTCTGGAGCCAGCTTACTGAACTAGTCTTCTTTATTTCTTGTTAGAACTGAATTCAGAAGAAACCGCCCGCGGCAGCCCTTTTACAGTGTCGGGCTGCTCACAGCTGTGGCCAGTGACGGCTCGTTCAATTTCCCACCACTGCGGATCAACCAATCACCGGTAAGTATGCTAATACATAACAGAAGTCATTTGAGATTGCAATCTCTCCAATAGGTTAAATCACTACTGAGTAGTAAGTAAACAAACTTTAGTATTTTTTATTAATTAATGACATCATATTGTAAATTGAGTTTCTCTTTCTCAGTATCTTATGTCACAGACTGTTTGTCTATGAAAGTCTAGAGAAGCTGATCAAGTTAAAATAACCCATTCATTTATATTTCATTTATAGCTACATAAGGACAAAAATAGAATATGAAATTGCTCTCAGTTGCATTCCACAGTGAGGAAAATGCAACCAAAAATTTAAAAGATTGTAGGCAGAATGCCTATCTTTTAAAACTCCTTGAGGACAATTCTTGACAGTTTAAACATAGTGAAGCCCCTAACTAATTAAACTTTCAAACTATTTTCTCAACAAATGCAATATCCACTCATTTTTTTGAAGCTGGACTGTCTGTCATTATCCACAATATGAGAATATAAGCATGCTATGATCCAACAAATAAAGGACCTATTTAGTTCAGGCTTTGTTCTCTCAAAGGCCAAGACCCAATAAAATTGGAAGCATTCTAGAAATTACATGTACTTCAATTAACCTGCAGGGAGAAAAGTGAAAAAAATATGCAAAAAGCATTTAAAAAGCCAAAATGCCTGCCTCTGATGCGATCTCCCTTGTTTAAATGTGGATTTTGGATTATATTAACTCCTGGCAATTAATTATTTTCTTAACTTAAGCATTTGATAAAGCAGTAACTACAGAATGGAATTGAATTCTACAGTTCATTGACCATAATTGCAGGGTGTATAATCATATATATGATTACTAATCTGAATGGAAGGTGAGACTAATAGGTTTTCTATTTAGAAAACTTAATCAAGAATGTTAGCCTCTGCAAATCTGTCCTATAACAACATATCAATATTTCTATTAAGCAGTAAATTTCAAATATGCTAACTCTGTAAAAGTGTTGATTACTTAGCTTTGCCAAAAAGTATTTACTGTGCGTCTGTAAAACAGAAATTAAATTCTTGTTAAAGGCCCCAGTCTGTATAAAGAGAATTACTGCATTTAAAGAGAAATTTTCTTTTAAATTAGAATCCTGTTCCATCCCAAAATACCATAAAAATTCTAAGTAAAAATTTTGTATTATTATCTTTAGGAATTTAAAACAGCTGAAATCAAATAGAGGGTAGAGTGATGACACAAATTTAATATGGTCAAATAATTCATAAAAACTGATGTTTAATTTAAAAAAACCATGTAAAGGTCACTACAATCATTGATCAGAATTCTACTAAAAGAACCCAATAAAAGAACTCAATAAGTTAAACATACATAATAAAATAAACAAAAATAGTTGTATCATTGATGCAATTAAATCTCAGAGATTTTTGATTGATTGATTGATTGATTATGTGCTATCAAGTTGGTGTTGAGCTTTGGCTCCCACGTGGTGAGCTGTCCCTAAACAAATACTAAAACTGAGTTCATCCACCTTCCTTGGTTTTCTTCTTCTCTTTCTGTAATGCTGGAATGTCAAACTGGATTTCTTCGAGGGCCAGATCAGCACTGTAGTTCTTCTCCATGTGCCAGCTGGGTGGTGGTAGTAGGGGAATGGGACAGACATCACCTGCAGCACCCTGCTAGGCAAAACAGGGTGCGAGGGGACCATGCGTGGCCTTGTCACCCCATTTTCAGCCTGGACAGCCTCCTGTAACACCCTGCCAGCCAAAAGAGGGCATGGGGCCATGCCCCTCCCGTGCCACCCCTTTTAGCTGGCAAAGTGANGGCAAAGTGCTGCAGGAGGCTATCCAGGCATGCCCCATTTTGGCTGTCAGAGGCACCATGGGACGGTCCTTTGCTATTTCTAGGCAAGCCCCATAGGCCAGATTTAAGCACCCTGCATGCCAGATCCAGCTTGTGGGCCTTGAGTTCGACACCCCTGCTGTAATGGGATGTGTGGACAACCTTAGATATGAGAGAAAGAGAAGCTCCTAGGAAATAATCAGATGAGAGAGGCAGGACCATATTGCAACATTGATGTCAGCCCTCTCAGATAAACAAGACAGGAAACACGACTAGATGGAGTAATTTACTTTATTATAAGGTTAAATTAAAAGAATCTTGTGAGTCTGAATGTACAAACTTCCTGCCACCATTTTTAACTCTTAATTCATTAAGGTGGATTAAATTTCTTTCTCTAACCCTCCTGCCTCTCTTGTCTGATTGGTTTTCTAAGGAGTATTTTTGCACTCATTCCCCAAGGTCATGCACACATTCCATTACACTGTGAACAGCGAGATAATAGGCAAAATTGAGGCTTTAGATAGATAGAAACATAGTTAAGTATTTCAATCAATCAGAATAAAGCTGGAAGGGACCTTGGAGATCATCTAGTCCAATCGCCTTCTCAAGCAGGAGACCCTATGACATTTCAGATTGGTGGCTGTCCAGTGTTTTCTTAAATGCCTCTAGTGATGAAGATCCTACAACTTCTGAAGGCATGCTATTCCACCAGTTAATTATTCTCACTGTTAGGAAATTCCAATTCTCTCCTTGATTAGTTTCCATCCATTGTTTATTGTTTTATCTTCTGGTGCTTTGGAAAATAGCCCCTCAAACACTGGAATACTGCTATCATGTCATTCTAGTCCTTCTTTTCTCTACACTAGCCATACCCAATTCCTGCAACCATTCTTCATATTTTTTTTTTATCTCCAGGCCTTTAATCATCTTAGTTGCTATTCTTTGCACTTTTTTCCCAAATTCTCAACATCTTTTCTGTAATGTGGTGATCAAAATTGGATGCAATATTACAGATAGCAATAAGCACTTAGACTTATATACCACTTTA
>AZIM01000276.1:35521-46335 GCA_000516915.1 Ophiophagus hannah
ATAATAGTCATAGGGTACAATAAGCAATTATTACCTGTATGCTAGGAAAGTGACAAAGGAAAACAGTAGCAATTTTCTTCTATATTATGTCCATGAACATGATGTATAATCCATGTAGTGACCAGAAGTCCAGCTCATCTTGAAGGGGTCTTTTATATTTGGAGAGTACCAGATTTGGAAAAGCTCTTGTAAGAATGGTTTAAACATCATCTGAAGGAAAATCTGTATGCCCTTGAAAAATGCTTAATATATTCTACCATTCTTTATTGATCTTTAAATGCCATGCTTATAGAAGGATTCAACTGTGCATCTAATTATAATTGGCAGAGTATTTCTGATCTTAAATGGGAAATTGTACAAATCTTTTTTAAGCTCTTTTCTCACCAGGAAAATTGTTTAGAACATGGTGATGTCCTGGAGGAGTTTGGAGTAACTTAATTTCCCTTGGAACCAGAGCCCCTTTTGTTCCACCTTTTCTTTGTTAGAAGAAACTTGTCTGAAATTTTTCCAAGGCTGGAACTCCCTTCCCTCAGGAGATATCAGTCACAGAATATACTACTATATTGTAGTATCAAATTAAGTGCACAATCTCAGACTATATAGTCTCACATCTTTTCTGTTTTTCATTGAATGCATCTCCTCCATTGATGGCATCTTTCTATACAACCTCAATTAAGCTTGATTGACATGTTTCATTCCAAATTATACCAACTTTGCTTTTACAGTATATGTACAGGAGTCTACAATCTGCAGCCCCAAAAGATTTGCCCTTCCAAAGATTGCTACCCAATTGTAATTTTACTGGCAGGAGAGAAATTATTTAATGTTATGATTAAAAACATGAGAAATAATAAATGTATTGATAATAGCTGTATTTAAATTCAAATTGAATTTTATTACAGTAATTCAATTTTGGCTTCTTCCTGGCTCCATCCAATTATGGTATTGTAGTTTCTGCAAATAACTCAAAGGACAAGTCTGGCATAAAAGGCATCCTTTTGCAGAATTCCACTTAGCACCTCCCAAAACATTATTCAATAATCAAAATGTATTCATAATAATAATTATTGGAAGTCATGCTGGATCTCAGGTATAGGTTCCATCACCTGTTTTGATGGCCGAGTATTCATGGCAAGCTTGTGTTGTTGGTGTATCTTATCCTCCTTTTGCAACGAGTTGTGTGTTCTCCATATTACATGGAGTACAAATACAGTAAGTCTTTTTTTGGTAGTGGTATATATTGATCTGAAATATCTGCCTTTATACATATAAATAATTAGAAGGCCTGAACACTTTATTTGCATTCCCAGAGTTATCTTTCAAACAGAGTCCAATACTCTTCTGTTAAAGACCCTTCTTCCTTGGAGATGTATTAGAACAGGGTTTCTCAGCCCCAGCAACTTTACAATGTATGGACTTCAAGTCCCAGAATTTCTGGCTAAGGAATTCTGGGAGTTTAAGTCCACACATCTTAAAGTTATTGAAGTTGAGAAGCACTGTGTATAAATCCTACTATCCCTGGTTACTGTCCTGCTGGAAGACACTAGCTTGGGGAGAACTTATTAGGTACTGCTATCTCTTAAGGCTCAAGTCAGGGACATTGCAAATCTGAGAGAGATTCCTTAGAGGTACACTTTCCTAGTATTGAAAACAGTCAGGGAAATGCATTAAAAACATTCTCCAACAAAGTTTAAGTTGGCCTGTCTCCTGGATGTTTGGGGGACAATTCATTTCCCATTAAACTATTGGTTAGAAGAGGCCATGCATTACTAAATAGAATTGCTTAATTTTATCTTCAACTATTATATATCATTAGCAATGAAAAAGATGGTTGGTAACTCATAGTACGGTACTTTTCCAGGGTGTGCTGTTGCAGAAAAACTATTAAAGAGTCTTCCTGCTATAGCAGCCATTATGTGTCAGCAGCTAGGCTCTCATGTTATAACTTTCTTTTATTCCTTTCCCTGAACAGGTTTGCTGGTCCTAAGTGCCTAACTGCAGAGAGAAGGAAACATTAATTTTTAAGAACAGATTTCTCATAATTAAAATATAAATAATATATTATTAAAACAAGAGTGTTGACATCAAGGTAAACTTGGAAATATCAACTTCCATTAAGAAGGGAGTACCAGTCTAACTTACAAATTTTATAAATAATAACAATACATTAGAAATTCCTATTCTTCAGGTGCATTGGATTTAGCTCTCTAAAATTAATATAATACTTGAAAAAGACTTTTACTCACATATCTACTTGAAAGGTGAGATTCTCATACTATGTTGTGCTGCAATCCCCACATCCATAGCAACCATGAATGTAGGAATTGGACAAGTATTTGTGTGAAATCTTACAGGGTTAGCCTAGAAGACCTCCAAGTTCCCTTCCAACTATGTCATTCTGTTAAACAAATCCATGCAGAAAGCTGTCCCCAATAAAACTGATGATTTCACTAAAGCTACATGAGTAACAAACTGCACACTCTTCATAATAAATGTTCAGTCCAAAAACAAACAAATAGTAGAGCTTTGCCAAAGTCCTCGTCATTGGAGACAAACAAGAAGACAATAAAATTTAAAAACATGCCTCTTGGTTGGAAGGTGAGCTTTTCCAACCTGTGAAGTCCAGGCCTACCTTGGTCCACACTCCCAACAGCAGTTGCAGTTCTGTTACTAGCCCATCCAGGAAGGCCCAGAGTGAACATTAACAGTGATTCAGCTGCAGAGCAGATACTGGACCCCTATAAGACCATGAGGAGCAATTCTAAATTGTGTAGTATTTGTATTGTTTTTATGCTTGTACGCCGCCCTGAGTCCTTCGGGAGACGGGGCGGCTTAGAAATCCAATAAATCCTAATCCTAATCCTCTAAATGACACTCCCACCTTGTCTAACCAAGACTGGGAGAGCATTCTAGTGGCAACCTGCCTGAGCAGACTGGGAGAGAATTCTAGTGATAGTCTGCCTTGTCTGTTCAACCCCCCCCAACTTTGCACCCCTCTCTCAATTTTTCTTGGGACCCATCAGTTGATCAAATCTTTATTATAGTCAAAGATAAGGATAAGGATGGTGGGGTACTGTCAGCTAAAAAGAATAGAAAATACACCAGTGTCTAATAATAATAATAATAAAATCTAAAAAAGAAGGAACATATATAAAATGAAATCTTAAAGGAAGGGTAGAAGCATTAGATCATTGTAGAAAAGTATAAGATAAGTATGTGGCAAATTAAATTTCTCCCAGTATAGAGCACTCTAGTATGACAAGCTGGATAATCATTAAGGAGAGTTTGTGGCACAGGTGTTAAGAACTGCTGCACTGAACCAGGCAACATTATATGTTGTAGCAGAAATAGCATCTGAATGCAGCAGGGAGATTTAGAATTATCCTGTTCATATTTGTATTTATGCAGTAAGAGTGAGATGTAGCTGATAAGAATAGCTCTATAATATGGGCACTGGAGAAGCTCATGCCCTTTTTTTTCCCTCTGTGTTCAGAGTCACAGGATCATTGTTTCTCCGAGGAGAGGTTCTTCCTACACTGACCTTCAAAACAGCTGGGGGGCTGGCATGACATCATGCTAGAGTAAGGATCTCCAGTGGTTAGGTTCTTTGACATTAGTTAGGCATGCCATAGGAGAAGCAGAGTCCCAGTTGGATTCACTGGCAATAAAGGTTGGAGACCTGCCTAAGGGCTCTGGGTCTCCTACACATTGCTTAATGACTATTTTGGCTTGATCAAATCCACGTGAGCTGAAAATCATCACTCATAGTTAATGGGAAAAGAGTTACGCCATGAAATGCAGCCATGAAAGTGACTTCATGAGGCCTACTTCGAGTCTCATGGTGGCCTTTGAGACACATTTTGGAATGTAAAGGACCCATCTTAGAAATTTAGATTGAACAAATTTTAATGGTGCAAAATTGGAAAAATGCCCCAGGTGGACACCATAAAGAAGCTGTGACCCCTAGCTCTAAAAATTTTGTCACAGCAACTGAAAAGAACGAAAGAGAGAAGAGTGGAGTGGGTGTAGGAAATCCATTTGTCAAGCCAGACTATATTAACAATAAACTTCAAATTCACCCTTCTTTCAACTATTTATTTGATGTGCTAGACAGCTAATTCATTTTTAGCATTCTCACCCTAGCAAGATTTAGACGATGAGCACATTGTTATAGGACTACAATGGAAGAAACCATCTCCGAGAAAACAGGGGTGTTTATGTGATTCAGAATATTACAAGCAGAGTATTGCAAGAAATCGCAGCACCTCCTAGCCATGGACTGATCTCAGCTTCTTTCTGGCTTCACCTGCTAAAATGATAGTTATACATACATACCAGTGACTAACACTCTGATTCATCTCTCAGATTCCCTGTTATCTTATGTAAACATCTTCCCTCCTTGAACCCTATCTCATACATAACTCACATTTTAAAAAAATTGTGGAAATTATTGTTCAGTAAGTTTGTACTCTTGTTTTAAAAAAATTAATTGCATAATTATTCACCAATAAAAGGTGTTCAGGTTACACCAGCTGACTAATGCGATGTGTGCAGTTACTTCTGCAAAGTTGCGAACTTGCATAAGTGTTATTTTCTCATAAGCAATTTCTGACAAATAAATTAATCTGTTTGAGCTGAATGTGAAAAGGCTACCTTTTTTTTTTGCAGAGAAAAAGCCTTACAGTGTCTACCTTTAAATAGTGAAATAAATATGGATGTCAAACATATCAGTATTAAACCCTTTGATTCCTCTTCTCCTACATGGCTATTTTCCTGTCTTCCATCCATGCCATTTTCCTATCATAATTGCAGGTACCAGCACCCAGCTCTTCTAATCATTTTAAATCACTAATTGACTATTATGTGCAGAGCCAAAGGCTGCATTTTATGTACCGTGAAATGTTTTTGATGGTGACAAGGTAATGTGAATTTCAGGCACCTTTTAGGGTTATTTTGGAGGAAAAAGGAGGAGTATTAAAGTAGGCATGATAGTTACTGTATGGTAGAGATTTAGCCTATTTTACCACTTAGATTTTAAAAAGGGTAAATAAATAGCATTGCTATAAACCAACTGTTTCTTACCAAATGCAAGTGGTATGAACCAATGAAATAGGACATATGGATTCCAGGCTTGCAGAAAAAAATGTCTGGAGGCCACTTGTGAACTATGCATGAGTCATAAAAAGTATTGTGCTACTCATTCAGAATTTGAATCAATTATTAAGTTGCAATAAAGAATGTATCTTCGGGTTTTCAAGCATATCACTGGAAAGCAATTCCAGGTATAGAAGAATATGAATTACATGGTTGCATTATAACCGTCAGGCTTTTTTTACTGATCAAAGAACATTAAAGTTAGCAATATGTTGTTCTGTTGCTTGCTTTACTACCAGAACAGCTAATGAGTGAATGTACAAGAATTACCACATACTGTATAGAGGACAGCCCAAAGTAGTTAATCAACAATCAAGATCTAGCAATAATAACTATAACCATACACATTACATAACTCCATTCTAAGATAAAGACCTTATGGTATTTAGAATATTTACAGTCTGCTATGGTGGCTTTCATAGAAGCAAATAACATACAGGATTATCCACTAGCACTGGCAACCATGGAGCAAACGACAGCTGTATATCTACTTTGCAAGTAATAGTATTTATTAGTAGTAATTCTGTATTTGAGTCTGCAATTTCTGTATCTCTATTTTCTTGTGCAATGTGTTGTCTCCAGTGTTATCAGGAGCAACCTGAACATTATAATAAAGAGATCCTTTGATCTTTCCAGTTCCCCACTTACACTCTTCTTTATTCTATCATGGTAACAGTTTGTCCAATGCTAAAGAATCATATTTCAGTATGAGAAGATTGTTTCATTTATTTTAGTTGTTTTTCTTGAATACTACTTCTGATATTAGATTTGAGAAGGTGCAACTTTGAATGTAAGGTGCAATCTAAGAACAATATTGCTGGCATTGGATTTTGATATCATATATAATGCACGGTTTATGCAAATATAAAATTTGAAGGTTTTTAATTTAATGTGCTATTTTCCCTAGGAAGTGCTCCAAAGCTTTCTTTCCCAAAACATCTCTGATATTTGCAATTATTATTGAATTGAAAATACCTCTGCCCACTTTGAACATGCATTTCTATGACTAAAAGGGTAATGCCTATAAATGAATTGCCCATAAGGCATTTCCATGGGTAAGGTTACATGATTTTCTACAGCTTTTCGAGAAGTTGGCAATCTGAGCAACTTGGTGTAATCTCTGTGAACTGTTGAATCTTTCTTAAGAATGAGCTTTCATCTTTACTACTTTGAGAGGTCCAGCGGCTAATTCTTTCAACACTTAAGTTTTCACTCTTAATGGTATGACAACTCAGTTTCTTCATAATACATTTCCTATCATGTGTACATTGTGGCCCAGATAAAACAGATTTTTTTTTTTTGCTCTGTGCTTGAACCATTCTGGATTGCTTGACATAATGTAGGCATTACATAGTTGTGGGGGTCTCTTAGTTTTTCTTTGAAATATCATCTCAGCCATAATAGGAAGAGTTTCTGTGAGAAAAAATATCAAGAAAATCCACATGTAATTCACATTTTTCAGAATTTTTACTCTCTAAGGGTAAATGAGAGAATCTGTCTGCATTTCTATAGGTGTATATTATTCTGCATGTGTACTGTCCAAAATGATGATGACTAATATAGTATGGTGGCTAAATTGGGGGGGGAATGTTATATAATTAATGATACCCAGATGCTATTATGCTAACCCAGATGCTTTTATATGGTGAGATGCCTTAGAATTTTACTTCCATTTACCTATGTAGATAAATCTCTGCAGGTTCTGTTCAATTTCAATGTTAGAATAGCAAAATGTTCTTACTTCTAGGTAAGGATACTGTTCAGCCTACAATAATGTGTCAATTATTGTGTCTATGTCTTTCTTTCTTGTGGTTCTGTTGTTTTTAGTATGTAAGCTGCCCTGAGTCCCTTGGGAGATAGGGCGGCATATAAGTCGAATAAATCTAATTAAATTAATGTCAATTAAATGTTCCTGACAATTCTATTCTTTTCACCAATTACATCCATAGGTGTACCCTGTGGGTTCAATCAACTTTGGAAAAAAATCCTTCATTTTCATCTAGTCTACTTCATTTTCTACCACTTTACATGTGTAATATGGAACTTTGTAAAACTTGAAGGTGGGACTTTTGTGTTTCACTATTGTGCGTTCGATGTTCTTGATTGTACTTATGCCATGTTTCAAGACAATATCTTCCCATACCATTTTTTCAACTTACTCTTGATGGCCTTCATGATAGTATGTGAGTTGTTGATTTCTTCTGCCAATTATAACTCCAGATTGGTGGTCCATTGTTTTCACAATTTATCAGTTTAATTTAGAAATTATATTTGGAGTGGGCAAGAAGTAAAAGTGTACATCTTGATATCACAAAGCAAATTCACCATTTACAGGTAGTCCTCAACTTATAACAGCAATTGGGAGCAAAATTTCCATTGCCAAGTAATGTAGCCACGATCCTATTACTTACAACAACAATCTCTGCAGTCCTGGTTGCCTTCTTCATAAATGTCTCAAAATCTTTGCTCAGGTTTAGGTGTTCCTTTATGTTCTCTTTCACAGTAGACAAAATTTGAGTTGGCTATATCCATGTCATGGTATTAAGGGACATTCAGCTTTCTATTTGCATTCTGAAGCATTTTTAACCCAATAATTATTTTTTCATACTCTAATGACTACATTGCATGGGATAACAATAACAATTAATAAAAATCAAAATGTTTCTTAGAGATTCTCATTTCAGTTCCAACTCCTTTGGCTTCAGAAATAAAACTCAAACATGTCTTTATGGATCCCTTTTAATAGAATCAATTTACAGCTTACATTGGTTCTGACAAATGATAAATCAATTGTGACAAAAATATTATACAGACAAAGAGTTTGGGGCAAATTTTGGAGAAAAGTTGACCACAATTTAGCTAATCGTATATGATTGAAGCCTGGATATATTCCACAATGATAAATTACCTCCTCAAAGGACTACTTCCTACATACAATTTTCTTTTTCAGTGCAAACTAAAGTAAAATTTACTTGCATTGTGGAATAAACTGTAGTTTAAATTGTAGTTTAAAAAAACTACATAAAAACTACTGAGTAGTTATTGAACTCAATAAATTTATCCTGTGATATAATAACAATTTTTTCATGGACTTTACAGAAAATGACTGCAGCTTTTCCAATACAGAATCACTATAGAATAGTACAGTATTTGCACTAAATTCTGTGTTGTGAAAAGAACTGGCTCATCATCCACTTAAGATTACTGATCTTAAACAAAATGAACAAAAAGTGAACAGAAAGAAATACATTGGAACAGCAAGGCTCTGCCAATGAAACGAAGTATGTTAACTTCCCCAAATAAAAAATCAGTAGTATGTGATAACTAACAAACTTGTCATTTCATTCTAATTATCAATTAAAAGTCTTCATTTATTGATAATTAGAATGAAATGATAAGTTTGTTAGATAAAGACAATGACTTATCTTGTAGTAGAAACTAGTACTGAATGCTGATAAATTTTGTACTGTTAACCAAACCAAATCACTTCAAAGTTTTTTCCTTTGATTTCTCACAAATTCAGTTTTAAGACTATCATATGGTTTTAAAACCTTTGGTTACAATTTATACTTTTAAAGAGACTGGTGGTAGCAGAGTTGCAGGAAATAGCTGTGAACACTGAGGACACCTATTTTTCTCACTGTCTGGCTAGGTGCTGCCTATTCCCTTCATCTCTCCAGCACTGATTTATTTCTTAGATTCAGAACAAATTCATTGCAATGAGTAATAACCGATTATATTTTCATTGCTGCTCTCAGAAACAGCTTGAATTTATTAGAGGGGAAACTGTTCTTGTTGGTAGACAATAGCACAGGCAACAGCAATCTGAATAGGAATGTTCTAGAATTGGCTACATATCATCTTTAAACGTCAACTTCAATAATTGTCTGAAGACTTCTCACCATGCAACAAAGGTGTAAAATGTTTGACCTATGTCTGAACATATCTGTTTAGAGCTGTCAGAGTGGGTGGGACAAAGTATCACTGAAGCAGACATGGGGAAGAATTTAAGAGGTGAAACAGATGCCTTAAGCAGGTGCTTTAGGCATCCATTTCACTCCTTCAAACTTCAGAATTCCCCTTTTATATGGAATAAGGCAGGCTTCCTGTCTCTGCCCACTTCTGCTGTGTAGCATTCAACATGTCCTATAAAGTATATTGTGGACATAGACCCATAGCATAGTATTCAGCAGGTTCTGACCATTCTGGAGAACTGGTAGCGGAAATTTTGCGTAGTTCAGAGAACCGGCAAATATCACCTCTGACTGGAGATTTTACAGTACCCTTCCCCTGCCACGTCCACCAAGCCANAAGCCATGCCCACAGAACCGGTAGTAAATTCTTTTTAATCCCACCACTGACCCATAGGCTGATGAAATGAATGGCAGCAACAAATTCCAAGCGATAACTTTATATTCTGTTATAGGTATCTAGGGCCTTTATTTTTATCCACTTGTTTTCCTACATTTCATATATATTTGTGATGAATAAACTACCAAACTTCACTGAATGAGACAAATTAATGATTCTACAAAAAAAGTTATAGCTATATGTCCCTTTGTTCATGTGTGACTCTAATGCATGCAGCATTTCACTGCCAATATAACAACCAGCAAATATAATATACAGTCCAAGAACCTTTTACAGCCACAACCTTGAGTATTGAGTTAATATTTTCCAGTGGTTTTCTCGTTTATATATTACCATCTACCTAGGTTCCTTGCTATATTATTGATTATGCTTGGTTAACCTTTGATTTTATTTATTTATTTATTACATATAATTACCATCCAAAGAACTCAAAAAAAAGTGTTCTCCATGGAACCTCACATAAAGTTGATTGAAGTGAGGATGACTTAGCTACTTAATATAAATATAAGCAGAAAGCTGTTTAGTTTGGTAACAATTAAAATTGGACTCATCTATAGCTTCCATCCCTGTGTACCCCAATGTGCAAATTTGCAACAAATTATGGGATTTGTTATATCTGTAATAATATTGCACAGAAATCTCCAGGGAAGTTAAATGCAATTTAAGACTATTTGTAAATCAGCACACAGAAGTAATTTACTTAAAAAATATTTTATTAGTCTGCTGTATCCTGGCATAAAAGGAAAGGAAATTGACCATGCATTCTAAAGAGACATGGTGCAGATTCATACCTGTATTCCCAATCCATTTTTTATGCACATTGAATCATAAATTGTCTTTATGGTGGAGGTAATCACAGACACCATGGCTCAGATTCTTATTTAGTGCCAGATCTACAAGGATATCCACTTTCAGTTGATCACCCCATCTCTTGTTTAAATTTTAGTTGTGCTATTTACTAGATGATAATTTTATTTCTTAAATGTTTTAAAAAATCTGCCATTTGTATGCCAATCAACTCTGTCCATTGACTGGTAATAATTGGTGATTGTTATTTTGAACCCTTTAATTTACATTGTGTTGGTCCATTGTTCTGATACAGCCCTTTACAGAATACAGTATGACAGACTTGGAAAGCATCTTGGAGGTGTTTTAGTTGTACCCCTTGCCAGGGGTGGGATTCAAATTTCTTAACAACAGGTTCTGTGGGCGTAGCCTAATTTGTGGGCATGGCTTGGTGGTNNNNTGACTGGGGTGGGAGTGGCTTGCTGATTGGGCGTGGCTACATG
>AZIM01000276.1:77261-90728 GCA_000516915.1 Ophiophagus hannah
CAGAACCTGCTGAATACCACCTCTGGGGTACACTCAATACTGTGCTGTACTTCTGGATGCAATTCAAAACAATTATTGTCACCTGCAAAGACCTTCATGGCATAGGACCAGGATATTTGATCTGATTTTCTCTGGCCCTCAAATGAGATAAGACAGAGTGTACATATTTACATGCTCCTTTGGTGAGACTGAAAGTGTGCCTTTCTTTTCACCATGTCCTTCCTGTGAAATAGCTTCCCTAAGATCTAGATGTTTTTGACCCTTCTACCTGTTAAAAAAATCTTGGAAATCTGACTTTCCTCTCAAGCCTTGGGTGAGGGGGCTGCATGACAATACATGGAAATATATAGGGAAAAAATGTTGGTCTTGGCACTCTAGGTAGATAGGTGTTCTTTTGTGTGATTTTAATTTTATGTTTTTCTCTATTTGTATTGTATTAGCTATGTTTATTGTTAACCGATTTCAAATAGGTAGCCATATAAGTAAATTATTAAATAAATATTAATTGTAGAACTGCTTATAAAGATCTGAAAAAGCTGAAATCAATTATTTGCACGTGTTTTTCCCTACCCTTGTTCAAGGTAGCTTACCATAAAATAAATGAATAAACACAAATGCTTAAAATATATGGAACACAAATAGTAAGACAAAAATTCTAAATGAAGACATATTGTAAAAGACAGCCACCAAACAAATTCATATTAGAACAATATTCTGTAAAAGAGAGAAGCAGAAATAAAGTCAAACGTCTTCAGCACTTGGTTTAAAAAGATTGTGAAGCTAGATGGAATTCTGAGATCTTGGATTCTACAAGCAAAAAGGAATTATTCTTAGTACTTCCATCAAATATCTAGTGGCAGGAGGGAACCAAAATTGAGGTTTAGAAGCTGCATAACATTCTTAGGAAGCAACATGGGAAAGCAAGAGTACTCCTGAACCATCTAGTGCTTTTATTTTCTCCCTTTGGATTAGAAACAAGTTAGATAAACCACAGCCTACTGAAAAGCAGTAATTTCTCTGCCAGTTAGTAATTATTGTCAAAGCCTTAAACGACTTTTGTATAGTAGGAATATATGATTTTTTTTTAGAATACACTAAGAGCATCCTTTAAAAAATGATTAAAGCCAGAACACAAACTAAATTTAGTTTAATTAAGAATTCATTATAGTTTATATAATATTTCATGTAATTAGTTTTCTTTCCTTACACATTAAAAATTACAATACAAATACAACACCAGTACAGATACTATACAAATAAACATTTGAGTAGACCCCCAGAATCAACTCAAGGCTTTTGTGGCCCCTGTTGTATATCCTTGTTATGTTTGTTAATTTGCTCTCCACAAGGTCCAGGAGAGACTTTTCTTGCGCTCTCTTTTTCATATAAGAATTGGATTTAGGACATAGAATAACACTCAACTTCTGCAACTACACCCTGTCATAGAAGGTTTAGAGAATACTCAGTCTTATTTATCAAGAAAGTACAACAAAGTTTAGGCACTGATTTGCAAAATATTGTGCATGATGAAATATATGTAGAGATGCAAATGTAATAATAATATCCATAATTTAATTGAAATAATAATCACAATAGTGGGATCGAAATACTATCCAATCTGCTGTCCAGATACTAAATGTACAAGTTCAAAGTCCTTTATAAGGCTCTTTGAAATTAAATATACTTAACAAAGGAATTTTTGAGTAAAAAGTCACCTTCAAACAGAGGAGTCTCTGGCAACTTTCCAGATAGAGAAGTGTGATTGTTAAATGAAGACACGCCATTCTGATCAGGAAGCTAAATAATTATTTCAATAAAACCTTGATTTATTCAAATCCAACCAAGTATTACATAACTAAAACCCCTAAGCTAGAACCACTAGATCCAGATGGCAAAAGCCTTGGGGAACCCTAGATGGCACCAAATTTCCCAAAACTCTTTGTTGTCATTTAGACATGGTCTGAAGATTTACCCCTCAGAAAAAATACCACTCTTCACCTATTGCCTACACATTCCACCTGAAAATAAGATGAACATAAGGTTGGGCCAACCAAGGGACATTTCAATGTCCTAACCCAGTACATGGAGGTTGTGTGGTGTGGATGAAGAAGAACAAACTTGGGCTCAATCCTGAAAAGACTAAGTAGCTTTATTCTGATTTTATTTTTCACATTTTTGAACCGTTCATATCCCTCAGCTTTGTTTGTGTCATACCCACCTTCTAGGTCTTAAGGACCTTCCATTTTTAATATGCAGCATTATGAGCAGTGATGCGAGTATCACAGATGCACATATGTCCCAACATCTTCACAAGCTCTACTAGTTGCCATTTGGCTTTAGCTACAATTAAAAATGCCTGTTATTCCCCTCTGCATGGGACAGAGCATTACTCAAGGGGCTGCCTATCTCCATATTTTTCCATCTGTCTATTAAGCAGTATCATGTTACAGGGCCTAGGAAGCAGACCTTTTTGCCTCTTCCCTGTGAAATGATGTATCCCTGGAGATTCATAGTCCTCCCACCATTCGGACTTCTCTCTTCTGGCTTTGCTGGCATTAAGCAAGAATGGGAACTAAGTTTCTTTGGTTGATTGTTGGAGACTTGACTTTTTAGGGTTTGGTTTCCAGTCAGCTATCTTCTTTTCTTCCCCCTATTGTTTTTGTTTCATTTGAATTTTTATCTGCATACCACCCAGAATCACAATGGAATTGGGCAGCCTTGAAATTGAATGAATTAATATCATGGACATAGCAGGACCAAGACCTTCTGGCTTTGGGGGCAGTTTGGGAACATTTTTCTTCTTTCTTTGCTTGAATCTTTTTTTTGGTGGGGCGGTTATTATTCCAATAAGAAACTATGCCACATACAAAAATTGTCAGTAAGGATATATATCTTGGGGGTGGGGGAACTGGACTTCGAATTTCCCATTTATTGGACTCAAATATGAATAAGCATTAGTCCTAGCACTGAACTTTAGGAAACAACATACACAGTGCAAACTTGAAAACAATTTGCAAGAGCATAGCAGATCATGTCCCAAATATCTCTTGGCCTTCATGAATTCTTGAGCCCCAGATCAGAGAGTGCTTCTACATAGTTTGTACATAAATAGAGAAAAAATCAAGAAAAACAGCTTAAGCAATAATCAGTTCATCTCAGGAATGTAATTATTGTTTGCTGATGCCAGGTGATGCTAACCGACAGACAAAACATTCTTTAAAGAAGGATCAGCTCTTAATATGCATTCCTCTGAGTCTTCATGGCTTTTGCAGTTTTCCAGTGACTGGAATTGTTTATTTAAAAAAAATATTATGCTTTCTTAAGGCTGGAGGAGACTTCTTTGCTAGACACATTCAAATGATAGCTTAGCGACACAGTCTAAACTAAAATGTAGAAAACTATCCAATCCAAATGCAAAAGGCCTATACCTAAAAATGTTGCAGGGTGTCCAAAAGTTACTTTGATTGCTTTTTTCTCTTCATGAAATAAAAGATAAAACTCACTCAGAACAACTGGAAGATAGAATTTGCTTTATATGTAATCTCAGCCATGATTCATTTTTTTTTAAAAGAAGAAGGTAGGGTGAAGGACAAAAACATAAATTTGAGTTAATTTAAATTTGAATTAAATTAATTTAATCTTGCTAATATGATTATTTCCCATGAGTGCTCTTTACCAGTTTTTTCCCCCTACTTCCCATTAAAAGTATAATCTGGTAACAACTTTCAGAGAGCTATGGGCCCCACCTTTGAAGAGTTGCCAGCTGCCAGGAATGTGGGTGAAAGGGCCTTATAAAATCAGCTGGGATTGCAAGGTGAACTCCTTGTTTTAGATGAGAGAACTGTTGACAGAAATGCCTAAAATACTTATGTGAACATTTTATACAAACACATTTTGATTACCCAGATGATTTGCAGATAAACAGGCACACTTATATTCACACTTTTCAGCTTGTTGTGACATTCACAAGTCAAAACATACAAACAAAAATGCATATGTTTTTGGTTACTATAAGTCAAAATATGTGATATGGGGGGGAACAGGTAAAATGGCATTTGCAGTATGTACAGGGGGAAGTAAGTAAAAATAGGTAGATTAGAAGTGTGCTTGAAGTCATCTTTGAATATTTTTTGCCTTGTTTCTAAAAAGTAAAGTCAAATAAAACTTGTTAGCAAAATTATAATTCTGACTTACTGAAAAAGTTATATCTTATTAAACAATTATTTCCATGGAAATTCTCTAATTCTTTAACATGTTAATTTTTAGTTCCAGGTTCAGCTTGTTTATATAAATGGTATTATATGATCAATAATTTTAATTATGCTGAGACATGTTTTGAGAAAAACAATTCATTTTCATAAATAATTTTACTTTAATAAGGGCAACTCAACCAATATTTTCATCATCTCATAACATCAGGGTCAGGGTATTCAGGGCCCATCTAGACTGATGCAAACAGGATGGGATTAAGGCCAAAAGACCATTGTGTGTCGTTGGCCAGTTCTTCGTCTTATTTTTTTTTCTTTTAAACAAAATATTGGAAAGGTCATGGGGTAGGAAGCAATAGATTGATAGCTTTATATTACATATTCCTTTCTGGTCTCCATTTTGCCTTTTCTTCATCCTAACAGGAGCGCTTAGAAAAAGCTTCCAACATCAAAATTTCACCTTCCTAGTTGCATCTGACTCCAGCTTTGGAATGGAAATTACGAATCCAATGTATCCAGGGACATGGCGCTTAGAGTAGTCATGGACTTGCAATCACAGTTAGGACCAGAATTTCTGTTGCTAAGCAAGTCAGTTGTTAAAGGAGATTTTATTACTTTTTTTGCCATGGTTGTTAAGTGAGTCCCATTTACTTTGCTTGTTGGAAGCTGGTGGGGAAGATTGCACATGGAATTTATGTGACCCAAAGATACTGCAAGTATTGTAAATATGTGCTGGCTGTCAAATGCTCAAATTTAATTACATGACTGTGGAGATATTGCAACGGTTGTAAGTTCGAAGGCCAGTTGTAAGTCACTTTCTTCAGTGCTGTTGCAACTTTCAGTGGTTGCTAACCAAATGGTTGTAAGTCAAGGAGTACACATACAGCCTTAATAAGTGACAGCGTAATGTGCACTTGTTTGTTTATACCTATTTATTGTATATGACTGTTCTTGCTACAACAGCAAGTCTGGATGGCCAATATGATATCAAAAATTTAAACATTACTAAATGTACATAATAGAAACTGAGGACAATTATCATAAATTACATATTTTGCTTTCTTCTTTTTGTCAGTTTAACTACAAGTCTATGCACCCTAGTTAGGGATTTACTATACAGAGAACAGAGGGTTCTTCTATTGCTAAGGCTATTGCTCTTAGAAGTCCATTGGAGCCATTAAATATCTTATTCTTAACACTCCTGCTTGTTGTTTTAACTGTCTTATAGCCAGTAAAAAGTCCAGACTTCAAAGTCCAATAAACAGGTAGATAAAGTGATTTTAGATCAAGGTCCCAAGTAATACAGGTGGAATGAACTGCCTGTCTTTAGGCTAGGCTCCCCATTCATAAGGGATTTCATATGTAAAGATGACATGGTATAAAGTAGAATGGCTTTTTACCTTCTTTTGTTTTTGTTTATATCTTCTGCAGACATTTGGTGCAAAGCTGATCTAACTAGGCGGCAGCACATTTGTTTGTACAGTGGTGTCTGCCTCGATGGGAAAAAAGACAAGGAAAAATGGGCATATAGCCAACTGAGTTAGGCAAAACCAGAACACTTTCTTTTAAAAATCTAGTTGTCATGGTGTAGTCTGCTAATGTGACATTACAAAGTCATATAAGTCTTGCCTGGTTTTAAAAATAAAAATGTTCTAAATCAAATGAAATATTAAAGTAGAAAAAACTAAGCACTATCAAAGAACTCGTATATTCACAACAGCAGAAGTAACTTGTTAACTTCTACATCAGAATTGCAGAGCATGTATCCATACCCACTATTAATGTATTTGCATCTTGACACACATGTATAATTTATGGCACTTAAACCCAGCAGTTCAAAACATTTTTGGTTGTATAAACTTGCTTACATGGTATGGGATGAACATTCTCACAGAAATTACCCCCATGTGGGCATGACCAGCCATAAAATACTCATTTACCAGAAGAAAAACAGGTGATACTGAACCCCCTCAGCCTCCCAGAACGGCAGATGTTCCTGCTATCTCAGCTTACCTCTCTTTGTATTGAGGCAGCAGGTGATCAACCTGCAAATGAGGCACTAGGACTAGGCTACAGCTTCCTATCATTTTTTATTTGCTATGAATTCTCCAAAGCTCTAGAAATCTTCTCATACAACAAGATTTTGAGTGGGACTCACACATTGTTTTGCAGCATGTTAAGCTTTCCATTTAATTTTTTAAACTTAAAATATTTTTTTAAATCAAATCAGCTGAGAAAGCATGCTAATAGGCTCCAAAACAGGTATTCGTGGGACCACAGTAGGAATCCAGACCTTAATGTAACACATGATTTGATTTAAATAATACATTATACTCAATTAACACAAACTTATGTTATTTTTCTCTACAACAAAAACTCTGTGAAGTAGATGCCACAGAAAGAACATGAGTAGCCCAAAATCAGCCAGTAACTTCCATAACTAAGGGCACATTTGAATGTGGGTCCCCTCAGTGCTTGTCCAACACTATAACCACTATGCCACAGTGCCTGGAATGCACATTTATCTAATTTAAGACTTTGAGCCAAAATATGAACCAATAATTGACTGTTGTTCTCCAGTTTGCAGTTTGCCAATATATGCAAAATGGTCCACATTCATGAAAACAAAGTACCAAAATGAACTAAAAGGAGAAAAAACATATATAAAAATGTTTGCCTTAAGTAAAATGACAAAGAAACATTTATGGTATAATATATGGTACCTGATATTGCATGCATAAGCGCACAATCATGCCTACCGTCCCATCCTATTGTCCTCAATTATTCGTACCCATTTCCTGTATTTATACTTATGTTTATTATCTTGTAAACTATTAACAAATAAATAAAATAAAATATATGTGCATCATGCAAGCTGCCACAAAATCTCAGTCTCAAATATTAACATAGTCACAAATACAAGAAATAGGAAAACTGAAGTTGGGAGGCTGCCTGTCCGTGAGGGTATCGGCCCACCCAACTAGGTTCGATAGGGTGAGTGTATTTCAGCTCCCTTCCCTTAATTTTTACCATCTGATAGGACCTTAGAAGCATCCCTTCTTTTTTTTTTAATAGAAAACTTTTATTAAACAAAAATTAAAAACACAGAAACAAACCAACACAACTGTATGTATACATATATAGATTTTACAACTTATTTGAGCAATGGTTCACCTCTTCATTTTCCATTCTAATGTGATCCTCCTTGTTACACTACCTCCTTCGTTCTTTTAATATTTTAATTTCTCTATACAATTTGGTAATTTTCTACACGTTTTCCCAATCCTTCTCATCATGTCATATTATTAAAGATTACTGTTTCTTTATCCAATCATACCACATGTTCCGTGTTTCATAATATTCAGTGTCTTGTTTATCTTTTAATAGTTTAGTTAGGCTATCCATTTCGGCACGTTCATGAATTTTTTTGATTACCATATCATTTGACGGGGCCAAGGTCATTTTCCAATTTTGGGCATAAATTATTCTAGACGCAGTTATAATACGCAATATTAAATAATAATATTTTTTTCCATCTTCCAACTAATCATACTTAAGAAAAATGTTTCGGGATCTAATTTTAAGTTCTGTTTTGTAATATTTAATATCCAATTCTTTATTTTTCTCCAATATTTCTGGGCATCTGGGCACGTCCACCACATATGAAAGTATGTTTCTTGTGCATGGTTGCATCTCCAACATTTAGGTGATATATTGGGATACATCTTGGCCAGTCTAGCCGGGGGCAAGTGCCAGCGATGAGCCGTTTTATATAGATTTTCTTTATAGGCTACCGAAAGAGTCAACTTGTAGTTCATTTGCCAGTTGCGTTCCCATTTGTCTAACATCTGTCATAGTTTCTTCTTTTAATTTATCATCCAAAAGATATTTATATATTTTACTAATTGCTTTTTTTTTCTTCTAACCATATTTTATTCAATTCTTGCAGAGTCATATTAAAACCAAACTGTTCTCTGTCTTTCTTGTAGTGAGATTGGATTTGTAAAAAGGGCCACCATGGTATCTCTTTCCCTTGTAATTTTATTTGGTTTCTGTTCTTAAGTTCTCCTGTATCACACAGTAAATCTTTATATGTAAGGATGTTGTCATAGTCCATTATGTTTGGATGCGTAACTAGGAAGCATCCCTTCTTGCTGGCCATCCAACCCTTTGGAACAGCCTCTCACTGGAGTTCAAGGGGATCCTTACCTTTTTAGCTTTTCAAAGGGCTGTGAAGATTTGGCTCTTCCCCAAAGCATTGGGCAAGGATAGGGGGGCTGAGCTATGAGACTGTTTGGCATGTGGGGGAAAGGATACGTTTTCAACTATGTTTGTATTAGATAGGTGACCATATACATTGTATAATAAATAAATAAATTAGTTGACAGGTTCACCCATTCGTGCTCCAGTTATTCCAATGCAGCAATGCCTAGAATCCTAGCTAACATCCTATTGGGGAAATCTGGGAATTGCAGTCCCAGCATACTTGGGAATGTTTGGGAAAGCTGCTGCATGACTTTCATGCATCTTCAAGCAACCGCAATGGGCAACCAACCCTTTGCTTTGAGACAGGATTCAGTCCGCCCTCCAGCTGCCAGCAGAGGGAGAGAGATTTATATCAACATAAGAGCCATTTCCAAGAGATGCTCTGAGACAGTAGCTTTCTTTGCCTAGCGATTGCTTGCAGACCAGAGTAATCAAGTTCTAAGCAAATATCTCATTCCAACTATAAACATCTCAAAGATTGTTTGACAAGCCTTCTTTCCCAGGAGCAGGAAAAGAAAACAAAACACAATGAAACCACACTGTTTGGCATTAATTATATTAATGACTTGGACATCCTCACAGAGTTCTATATTAGCCTTGCCAAACTTCCTTCATGAGATGAATGGCAGAAAGAAACACAGATATCACAAAGATTTCCGTTTCCAGGTTTTTCTGATGGTTCTTATTTAAAGTTATTGTTAACCCTCCAAAATCTACTTTTTCATTAATCTCTTAGTCAGAGAAAACATTTACACCAATTCTACATATTTTGACCTGGAAAGCCCTCCATGCAAAATAATACTAATACTAATGAGAAGGAAAAGGAAAAGGAGAAGTAGGAGTAGGAATAGGAGTAGAAGAAGTAGAGGAGGAGGAGGAGGAGGAGCAGCAGCAGCAGCNAGCAGCAGCAGCAGCAGCAGCAGCAGCAGCAGCAGCAGCGCCCTGGGTGCAATCCCAAAAAACCGGAGTACCACTTGAACACCATTGGCATTGACAAATTCGCCATGAGTCAATTGCAGTCAAATGAGGGAGTCAATCTATTTTCCAAAGCACCATAAGGCACAAGAAGAAACAATGGATGGAAACTAACCAAAGAGAGAAACAACCTAGGAATAAGGAGAAATTTCCTAAGGGTGAGACCAATCAACCAATGGAATAGCTTGTCTTCGGAAGTTGTGGGTGCTCTATCACTAGAGGCTTTCAAAAAGAGTGAGGGAAGTACACTCCAAAAGGACAGTGCCACGAACCACTAAAACAATGCAGAAAACTTAAAACAGCCATTCCCTTTCTAAAAAAAGTCAACCCCAAAGCAAATGCACCAGCTGAGAGGGAAACTAAGAGCAGTTGCTCATGCTAATTGAAAGTCATTAACCCTTCTAAGTCTATTATTCTATGTTCTCTATGTTCTAAATTGGGTGCTTCACAGCAGAAGCAATACAGCTGGCTGGACCACACATGCATTAAATTTATGGACTGTGTGATCAAGCTGCATTATTATCCCCTCCTGTATCTTTTCCTCCAGGAAGAAACAAGAAGTAGCCAACACTGCTGCAGCTATAAAAGGTCTTGGGGAACTCCAGGGAGTATCAGCTGATCACAAAAGTGTTACTTAATACTCTTTATAATGAAAATGTTTGTAATCTTGTCTTTCTTCCTGAAGGGAAGAGGTTAATCCCATCCCTAGATGGGTGATTGATGAGTTTCCCTGCCCTAATCCTGTCAGTTTCTGTTGTTTATTGACTTGATTCAGCATGTATCAGCTGCATTCCAGCTGCAACTGTTAAGTGGTTCTTGGCTATCTGCCCAGAGCTATTAACTGAAGGGAGATAGAGGGAAAAACTGCTCTTGCACTTTATTTTTAGCCGGTTCTCCGAACTGCATAAGCAATTAACTAACAATTTGGTTGAATCAGCGAGAACCGGCTGAATCCCACTGTGTATTTAAGGTACCTATTACTACTTTAGGTGCAATCTCAAAGTAACTGGAGTGCACTTGAACACCATAGGCTGTTGTTGTTGTTTTAATCTTCAATTTGTTTCACAGTCTGAGACTGCTAAAAACTTAACACAAGGACCGAAGAGCTATTGTTATTGTTAGTATATTACAATGATGTATAGAATAAGAGATGAGAAACATTACTATAAAACATAAAACAGTATATTAAAATAAGAAGAGGAGGAGGACGCAAGTTGTAGATAACAAGTGAAATAATTGGATAACGAAACAATTTTATTCAGATTTTTCATTATACTGGCAAAATATAGGTTTGTAGGCAAAGAATGAAAACAAGAATTCAGTCCAGGATGTTAAATGTGAAACAACGATTTATTTCTACTGAGGCAGAACAAACCTTTTTAACCACATTCCATGCATCCATAATGGGGGACAGATGGTGACACGTGCATCAGATGCTACGAGACAAATATATAACAGTGGCTTTTGCATGACTTATGCCGTTGTATTAAGGGCATCATTCTGGCATCATAGAGATTTGTTGCAGACAGTGCTGACTCTAGCACTGATAATTCTTCCAAATTCTTCAAAAATCAATAAATTTCGAGTTGTCAGTATATAGTTCAACATCACATTGTATGTCTTACATTTCCAAATTATATGAATATTAAATCAAAATTGTACAACCCTAGTAGCAGTTTGTTTTGCATGTAATCTTCATAGATGATTTAGCTGTCTATTATGGAAAATGGGATATTTTAATCTCTTTTGTAAATTGGCTAGTGCAACCTCAGGATTATGGAACTCTCCTTGTTTGAGAAATCCGTCTTTTAAGCTTTCCCTGTGCTGCCAGGAGTTATTGTTTTATTCCTCTAGATCAGGGCTGTCAAACTCGGGGCCCGTGGGACGGATGTGTCATGCACTGGCCATGCCCACGCCCAGTTTAGCAAAGGGGGAAAAAGTCCCGATATGTCACATAACAGTGCTGTGACAATGTGAGTTAGACACCCTACTCTAGATAGACCTTTAATGTGATTTAATGTTTGTTTCTCTGCTATGGGATATTTTGCTCCTCAATGTTTTCCCTGCTACTGCATACTTAATTATATTTCTTGCTTCTTTTGAGTGTATTTATTAAGAGTAGCACAGAAGAACATTTTAAATAAATGATGTGTTGGGTGTATAATCCAATCCTATTGTCAATAGTCGAATCACACATTGTATTTAAGCCAGAGTTTCTTAAACTGTTCTGAAAGAATTTGATGAGATTCTCTGAGATTACTGCAAAGAAAATGTTCACTACAATACAGCCAATTTTTACAACTTCGCCTCTTGATAATAACTGGTTCAGTGGCCTGAAAAAAATTGAGAACCCCTCACTAAGTCATAAGTTGTTTAACCACAGTTTATTGAACAAAGCACATGACTGCCTGGATTTGCACAATCTGTTAAGCTGTAGTCCATATTTTAAAAACAAAAAATGCCACGCCTAGATTCACATCATATATTAAGCTGAAATCAAGCAAGCCGAATTATGATTTAGCACCAGTCTCAAAAAATCAGTAGTAGAATAGGCCCTTTATTGATCTCAACATTGCTGTGATCCATGGAAAAGCACTGATCTCTAATGGAAAATGGGAAAATATTTTGTCCAATTGGTTGTGCACATGGACAGCATTTTCCAATGGATCTGCAAGTATCCTAGCTGATATTTCACAGTCCAAAAGAGCAAGTACTTAGTGAAATTTTTTTTTTTGATATATTGCCTGGCTTTTGATTTACAGTGTCTATTACTGTACAGCTTACCTTGCATGTCCCCTCTACACATCCTCTGACAGGAAAGTTACGTGTCACTGTTTCTTCCATTCAGGACATGGCTAATAGCTGCTTGTCCTTCCCAGGGATCAAAGTTCTTTTCTTAGTCATCTTCACTTGTAATTTTTATCTGTTGCATTTCCCAATGATTTTTTTAAAAAAATAATAATATAAAGGGAATACAAGGACTCCTCAACCATTATGTGGAGCATAATCTATGCATTTTCATCTTCATTGCAGCCATTAAATTTCCCCTTTTAGATTCCACATTCATTCACCCACTCACATACCATGAAAGGAATGGAAGGTAATTGTTCACTTGGGGAAGAGCTAAAGCTGAAAGCTGCAGTCTTTCTGCACAGCATCACTTATGAAAGAAGTACCTTTGTCAATTTGTAAAAATGGTTAAATTTCTGAAAAATTTACCCCTACTGTATATACTACCAAGTTTTAACTTCTGAGAACAGGGAGGGCCTCAAAAGACTGGTCTCCTGAAATGACCTTAGAACAAAGCCACAATTCTTTGGATAGTTATTTAAATCAGTGCCAGGATTTTTTTTCCCCCTGACAATGCTTCTAAGCTTTTCATACTGTACTTGCAAATGGATAGGCAGCAACTTGTGAAATAGTTTCTACCACCGCATCTCTCTGCCAATAAAAGAAAGTTGACATTTTCTTAATGTATTTAGTATACCTTGTCTTTCTGTCATGGAATTCAAGCTAATATGAATAAGAATTCCAGACCAATCTCAATCTATTTAATTTCAGCAAAGCAGCTGTGCTATCTATCCATAGATTATGCCACATACATGCCATGTTAAGTCCCATTGCAGGGCCAAAGAAATTCATCTGAACATAAGTTGCTTGAGTTCATGGATTGGTTTCAACCATAATGTGGTTAGTTTAGTTTTGACTTGTCATATTGCATAATCCAGCTAATTTGGGCTTTGTCAACAAAGCATGGATAAACAAATTAAGTTATGTCACTCAGATAAGCCTCTTTGAACTTAAATAGCCCTAATTCTAATTGGGAGAGGGGAGAGAAGAAACCTGATGCCTTCCCAAAGTTCCAGCAGCTCCAGTTAATATTGCTAAAAATTGTAAAGGATTGTGGGGGTTTTAATTAAAAACAACTGGAAGGCAGCAAGTTGCCTAATGCTATTCAGGTCCAACATGGATCAAATCATGCTGCATGACTTACAGGTAGTCCTCGACTTACGACCAC
>AZIM01000276.1:139873-150564 GCA_000516915.1 Ophiophagus hannah
GTTCTGTTCTGTTCTATTCTATTCTATGTAAATTTTCTTACGATGCATTAATTATATCACCATTTTTTTCTTAAACTCAAAAGCACCTTAATCGTTGACGTAATATATGGGAAATTACAGGATATGTTTTCACCCTGAACGAATGCTGCCCTTCAAGAAAACAAAAAGGACAGAAAGCAACCTATTTCTCGCTGCCCTTTTTTCTCAGCGCTCTTCCAAAAGGAGATCGATATCTCTGAGCTCTTGGTAAGGCTCCTGTTCTTCGGAAATCGATAGCTCGGTATTCTCTTCTCTTGATTATTTTCCCCTACCAGTGACAAGTAGATCGGTTATTCGGTGCTCTTCGTTAGGGCTGTTCATCGATTCGCTCCGCGTGTAAACACGGTACGGTAGAGCGTGTGCACGTTTTGTTAGCGGCGCAGACGTGGAAGTGCACCGGAGGGGAAGCGAAGCTCTTATCATTGGTTCCCACTTGTCACGGTGAAACCAAGCAGCCTTTAGGCTTCAGGTACCAAAGCGCTTGGTGGGACGTTGGGAAGAGAAGCCGATCCTTTTCCCGCGTAGCCTGCCAGTTATTATTTATTTTCGTGGCGATAGGAAGGTAAAGAAGAGCATCATTAACTTCGCGTGCTTATTAGGTATAAAATTGATGTCTAAAAGTATAAAAGTTTTTGATACTGGGTGGGGGGGTTTCCATTCATGTGGAGCATATTTTGTCTACTTGCCTGGCAGTGCTAAGGCTTAAGAACAGAGCAGATTGGTCTAGATTCTAGAATAAATTGGAAGAAAAATGATGTAATAAAGTCTATGAGCAAGAGAAGAATATATCTTCGCAGCTCAAAGTGACCAGTTCTTCAGCTGCTTTAACTCAGAAAACAAAGATTTAACACAAGAATGGGAAAAGTACTATAATCTTCCACAGGCTGACCTACAGTTTTGTGCATTTTCCAACATTAGCTACACTGGCTAGGGTTGTAATACAGCAACAGGTTGTTGTAGTTATCTAACACAAGGGAGATGATTAAATGGCAAAACAGAAAGCTAAGGATGCTGGTTTCTGAGGATTGTTAAAGTCTTACTATGTACTATGGGAAGTTACTAGTTCTGCACTTTTTCCTCCTGCTTATTGGTTGTTGTCCACTTACTGGTTGAATTTTTTGATTACTTCATTTTTTTCCAGATTTAGGTATGGAATTTCAAGCTGTGGTGATGGCTGTAGGCGGTGGATCCCGCATGATGGATCTGACCTCAAATATCCCTAAAGCTCTTCTTCCTATTGGTAATAAACCCTTGATATGGTATCCACTCAACCTATTGGAACAAGTTGGTTTTGAAGGTAAGCAGCCTTGAATATATGGTCATTTGCTCTGTGAAGAAATGACATAACAAAAGAATCAAGGACACTATTTGCAGCAGTACTGGGAATGAGCTTTGTCAATAAATTCAAGGAATGTGGCACCATAGCTGGAAGTCCAGTTAATTCAGAATGTTGCATTTGACTTCTAACCTGATTTAGAAAGAGGAGGTTATATGATTGAGATCATCTCTGTATTTAACTAACCATATACAAGCGCTCTACATAAAGAATGCACACATTGAAATTTTTCTTATCTTTTTTTTCTTCTGGGAATTTGATGGGAATATTAACAAAATAAGGGGGCACGATGGCTCAACAGTTAAAAGTGCTGAGCTTGTCACTGGAAAGCTGACAACCTGTGTTCAAGACTCAAGCGCTACACAATGGGGTGACCTTCTGTTTCTGCCCCAGCTCCTGTCCACCTAGCCCTTTGAAAGCATGCAAATAAATTAATAGGTAGCACTGGTGGGAAGGTAACAGCATTCTGGCGCCTTTATTGTATAGCAGTGCTGGCCATATGACTATGGAAAATATTTTCAGACAACTCTAGCTCCCTTGGCCAAGAAACAGAGAAGAGCCCTAGAGTTGGACATGATTGGACAGGGAAACCTTTACCCTTTTTATCAATAAAATAGAATCAGTTCAGTGTAGTGGTTAAAGCATCTGGCTATGAAACCGGCATGAATTCTAGTCTAGCTCAAAGAACATTAAAGTAGTTTTGGAAGGTCTATGGGAAGCTTCCAAGAAGCAAATTGTGTGTGTGGATGAGATAGAGAGATTGCATTAATGCCATATTTATATTTAAAGGCAGTGTAAATCACCCTTTCCTTCCAAAGGCTTTATATGAGAATAATATGCAACCTGTAGAGTCACAATTTGGAGGATTTTACTGATTTTTCTCCAAGCACTTCACTCATTAATATATTTTTTCATCCAGAATTTTCATTACTGTATATGTGACAGTAAGTTATGTTAAACATTTCCTTTCAGTTTAATTAGTTTGAATTAGCTGATTTAGTTTATAATAAATATGTAATGGGGTAATGCAGTATTTCAGATTTCAAAGCAAAATGGATTCTTGGGAGAATGCACAAATGTGTGTAATTGCGTAAAGCAGCTTGCTTTTTCCGGGAATTGCACAGGAAAATCGTACAATCACAGAAAAAAGCAGATCATATAGTTGTATACTTAGGCTTGACTATAATATAGTTAATTCTAAATTTTAATCTACCTCTCCAATTTTGTTATGCTGGTCAACTTTTTAACAATTCTTCGCTTAACCCAATGTATGAGACCATCATATCACCTATGTTCATAACTAGTTTGTGATGAATTATATCTGCCATCTGCATTTACAGTCTTCTAAGAAAAGGTCTGAAGTGAAGAAATTTTAATATAAATTATTTTAATATTAAATGTATTCTCACCTGATTAGTCATGAAGTTCAATAACTTGGCATAAACTTCTGAATCATTTTCCTTATGGACTAGAATCTTAGAATAGCAGTTTTGTGAATAATGCTCATTTGCTGTGGCTACTTTTGAAAATTACCTAATTGAATACGATGTAAGGAATCATACGAGGTTTTTTTGGCTCCAAGTAGGGAAAGAATAGCTAATTGCTTAGTAATCATGGAGCTTAATGTGTAATTAAAATAGCTTAACACATTAACAGAATTGGAAGGGGCATTGGAGATCTTCTAGTCCAACCCCTCTACTCAAGCAGTAGATCCTATACCATTTCAGACAAATGGCTGTCCAATCTGTTCTTTAAAACCTCCAGTGATGGAGCACCCACAACTTCTGAAGGCAAACTGATCCACTGGCTTTTTTCTAGTACATCATTTTCCTTTAGGATATTATTTATTACAAATTCTGTAGCTAATATATTCTTATTCATGGTTCCTATGTTTTAATTATCATATGGTTAGTAAAGTTTCTAAGACAAAGTTAACAAAATAGGGTTATAAGTAAGCACTAGGATGGGTTTCTACAGGTTGCATCTCTTCTCTGAGCCAAGAATTCTGTATTTTCTGCAGTGTCAAAGCAGGAGCTGGGGTAGATGTATTTTTTTCTTAAATCCCAGTAATAAGAAGCATTCTTTATTAAGGTTGTATTATGGAGGCTTCATGGGAAAGTTTTCAGGCAATTTTAAAACTAGAACAGAGAATGAGCCATGTCATCAATTGTTCCAGTTTAATGGATGATTTTGTCCTTGGCAACAGTAAATAATACACCAAAGGCAGATGATAGAAAGTGGTCCATTCTTGAAAATAGTTAATTTCAAAGCAGATATATCAAGAAATGCTTAATATGTTAAGAAATGCTTAATATGTTTATTTCTTGCCTATTCTATATAGAAATTAATCTAGTTGCATTCTAGTTATTATCCATGGAACAAAACTTTATGAGGCATGATTATTGACCATTTCCAATATTGGTGTTTAGTATGTAGTTTCATTGGAGAAAGGACAAAGAGAGAAATAGTAAATGATTTCTGGCAGAGAGGTTAGAATAAGAAATTATTACAAAGGCCTTCAGCTGCTAAAAGATCCTGTTTTCTTTTGAGTTAACCCATTCTACTTTTTCCATTCCCATTCCATTTCTTTCAAAGGAAATCAGAGCAATATTTTAGGCTAATTTCCAGAACACATTAGAGTGCTATGAAAATGTAGTTTTAATTTGCAATACTAGCCACTGCCTTTTATTCTGCCTGTTCTTTGTTTATCAAATGTTTAATCTCAAATAATTTCCTTCTGCTTTTCTTCCCAGGGCCACGAGTTTAGGATATTTGGCAACTGGCAAAACGTAATTAACTAGATGCCAAATTTTGCTTATACATATAGTGCATTTCCTAGAAATTTCCTTTCTGTTAGTTATAAAACTTGTTTTCCTAAGCATTGCTTAGGTCAGATTTCTTTCTTCAATAATGCTCAAGTGGCTAAACAAAATATTTCAATCTCCAACACACCAAATTCCGGCCACAACAATTTTTTACAAAATTATTTCTTTGAGGTAACTTCAAAACAGAAAAAAAATGCAGAAGAATTTTTCTATTTGGTCTTATATGGATTGGAAGAGAAAACTGAGTTAATGACAAACCACTTGCAAAACTGTACAACCCAACCCCATTTCAAAATAAAATTCTTTTAATAAAAAATGAGTTATTTCCTAAGAGGTCTATACTGTTTGAACAGAAGTTTCCCTCTTACTGCCCAAGAGAAATAGACATTAGCTCAAACTTAAAATATTACTGGCAATACATTCCATACTCAGTGAAGTGATTCTAGGCTTAAAACAACCTAATTCTGAGATATTTCCATTATGAATGGATTTGCCTAGCTGTTCCCTTGTTGATCCAAAACTCCTTTTGGATTTAATTCCAATGCAGATTAGATGTTTTGATTAATCCTATATACTATGATTAATGGCAGGGACTGTGGGAGTTCAAAACATCTGGAGATTACTATGCCAGTCTTTGTTCTAGATCATTCATAATTATAAATTTAAACAGTGGTGGTCTCAGTGCAATTCCCTGGGTGTCCCATTGTTTCAGCTATTGTGAAAGTTGGCCATTTATTCATAATCCAAGGTCTCTGCTCATCAAACAATTACATTATTACAAATGACTAAAGAAACTTTTATTCTACTGTTAGTTTATTCAGAAAAAAATGGTGAGAGATTTATCAAATGTGTTTTGAGAATCCAAATAAACAGTGCATATGAGTTTACTACTATCCACATCCACATTGAGACTCTCTAAAACAGTGTTTCTCAACTTGGCAAATTTAAGACGTGTGGACGGATTTCAGTTCTCCCCTCTCTCCAAATATACCAGGAATAAATGTTATCCTGAAAAGTTTGTGCTTTCTTAAACCTTTAAAAAGTTCGTATTGCACTGTCTCTTTCTCTTTCTCTCTCTCTCTTTCTTTCTCTCTCTGTCCTGTCTCTCTTCTCTCTCTCTCTCTCTTCTCTCCCTCCCTCCTTCCCTCCCCTTCTCTCCAAGATCATCTTATCTGCATTTGCTGATTTTAGGAATATGAAATTTTACATGTGAGACTTTGTTTTAGAACTCTTGGATTAAAACCAATTAAATCAGATGAAAAAGTATTTTAAACTCTTCTGAATCATGGGAAGGCTCATATGTGCTTTTTCAAGAGCCTGATTTAATGGAATTTGAATTCAGAAGACAAAATTCCATCTAGACCAGGGGTGTCTATCTGGTGGCCTGTGGGCTGGATGTGTCATGCGCAGGCTATGCCCACCCCATGACATCGCGAAACATCACATGATGGCAATGTGACATGGCAAGTTTGACACCCGTGATCTAGACAGTCTCCTAAAATAAAGGACAAGTTGGTTGCAACCAAAAAAGCTTTGGTGAGGTACTTAAATTTATGTTATTTGCATAAATGTATATCAATTGTGTAATTACATTATACTACATTACACAATGACATTACACAAATGATGTAAATCAGTATGAATTACATGTTTTTAGATTTAATAGACGTTTAACATTAATAGAGGCTTTCCCCCTCCCAACTTTTCCATTATTCAAGTTGTATTTCCATATCTTTATTAATGTCTAGCTTTGTGTTAAATACATAGAATGTAATAGTGACAGAAATGCCAGTTTAACGAATAATTTTAGTTAATAATCTTAACTAACTAATAACCTTATATTTTGCTTTGGAGTTCTATCTTACAAAAACAAAATTACATTCATTAAAATAGCATAAAATATTGTTCTGCAGAAATAATGCTATATTTTGATCAGTAAATTATTTTTGCACATTTTCGCATATAATGAGAATTCTGAAATCTTGAAGAAGTTGATCAAATTATTTGTAATTTATAAGGACTTTAAAAGTTTTATGGCTTTAAAAGAATGTAAACTATTTAAACTTTGCATTTAAACTTTACATTTACGTTTAAAAGTTACATCATTCTAAACTATCTAAACTTAAATGATCTGTTCTGAAGAATTTAAACTATTTCATAGATCTTTTTACTTTTTCTTTTCTGCAGAAGTCATTGTGGTTACAACAAAAGATGTTCAGAAAGTGCTAAACTTGGAGACAAAACTGAAGCTGGATATTGTATGCATTGCTGATGATGCAGATATGGGAACTGCAGACTCATTACGGCATATTCATGAGAAAATAAAGGTAATGCTAAGTATGTAAAATCATTTTTATCATAATACGAGTAATGTGTGTGTGTAAAATATAGAAATAATTTAACAGATCAGTGTTCATTAAGGAAATTGAGCAAACTTTTAAAATTCCTAAATCGGGCATAATTGTGTTAAAAAAAATACATGTACACAAATATCAGCATTGTTGATAAATTTCTACTGTTATTTGCAACTGGCTACTTCAAATTGATCTTATTCAGATTATATGTATGTATAGTGCTATTACATATTTATTTGTTTGTTTGTTTATTTTCTTTCTATGGTGCCCATCTCCCCTACAAGGTGATTCTGGGCAGCTAAGATAAATCATCATCTTAGGAGTTGTTTAGATTTTACAAAGCATGTATATGTTTCTGAACTCTTATTCGCTGCTGTGTCCAATTCAGTTTTAGGGACAAGATTAACAAATTAAGCCAACCAATGAACAATAATATCTTTACCATATTACATATCTTTGAGAAAATATGAGAGAGAAATCCATTTGCTAAATAATGTTAAAAATGGATTCATATCCCTATTTAGATTAGCTAATATTAATACAAAGTATGTTCTCCACCTTGAGTTATTTCTAAAAATAATAAAGGCAGGATACAAATAAATAAATAAATATAAATTCACTATGGATCATAGACTTTCTCTAAGAGATCTAGGTTATTTCTACATTCAGTGAGATCTGACTCTTAATGTTGAACTGAAACACAGGAACAAAAACAACTAACTTCCTATATGTTCTAAGTATGATCCAACATGTTAGTGAAACAATATTGTGTTTACAGGTACACTAAAGTGCAAGTAAATCAAATTTCATTAGAATATTTCAAGCCAAGGTTGTTTGTTTTTCATGTTTCTTATGATTACATGTTTTAATATTAATATTCAATATTTTCTGAGGTACCTTGATCCAATATAAATCATTTGGATGCTGAATTAAAATTTTAATTCAATCACTTCTTAATATAAAACTAAATTTAACTATATTTAACTATATACAGTAATTTAAATAATTTGAAATCCACATCACTAATATCAAAAGGCAATGAAATAAAAACGGAGAAAGTAATAATCTTAGGTCATGAAGTGAACTTGTTTTATGAGATACACTGACAATAAATTTTTAATCTGAGCTGTGTATCCACATTTGGTATGGAGCAACTGAACCTCACTGCTACTGTGAACAGAACTGGTTTTATAAAACCAACATGGTGCTATTTGACTGGAGTTCTTGAACAAGGGGGAAAATGTCTTATTTTCTGTTTTGGTGGCTTTGCATCCAGCTCATTGCAATATTTTGTTTCCTGGCAGAAAGCAATGTGTGAATTTGGGCAATATTTCGTCTGTTTCCTGAGGTTTGGCAGCAAGATCTGTAGACTCAGGTTATGCGGGAAGAGCCCATGGCATAGCTGCTTCCCATGCTATTATTACTTCTCTTGGGAATAGAAGCAATTTTGGCATGAGAAGGAAACCCACCGTCAGCACTTCCTACTTTCACTTCTTTATAAAATTACAAGGAAAAGCCCTGTGCAATTAAGACTAATGATGGGAAGTGCTCTTGCTCTATTCAGTATGAGCCAGAGACATACAGAACCACAGATATAGCCCAAAACTGTACTGCCTTGGTAAGAAGACTAACCATTTTTGCTGGCATGTGCATAGATAATGTTATGTTGGTTTGGAATATGAAGATGAAAGCTGACACATTGTTTTGCCTCTCCTGTAAAAATCTTCTCCAATTTATGTCAGTAACTATATTCCAACCAGCTATTAAAATATAGTATTCCAGCAGTATAACAGAGTGGAAAAAATGTACATTTTCCTGCACTAATAAATGTTTACTTGTTTTAATGGAACCCCTGACTAAACCGTACAGTTAGATACTATTGTTAGTAGGACTTTGATTATGAAGTAATGCTAGGTGGTCTGCCTAGTGTTTCCTAAGTCTTTCAGAATAAAAGTTACAAAAATGTACCCATGATCCTTCCATAAACAATGAAAAAAGCAGTAATTTCTTAGAAGAGCTAAGCAATCCAGATTTGCATGCTGGGTACATCTTTTGGAGCCATATTGTGGAAAGTGTGATGTCACAGCAGTGGTCTGTATGCTGCTGAGGGTCAGTGATCCATGTAGTTTTGGACAGACAGGTTTAGCGCTTCACTTCCTCTGCTGAAAAACCTTCTTTCCAAATACATGACATAAGAAAGCTCACTGTAATGGCTGGGAGGTGGAATCTGTGCTTCTGGTACAGTTGAGATGAGTTTGGTGACCATGGAAAAAAAATCATAATTTGTAACAGAGATGTTTTTGGACTGTTGGTGGATTTAAAAACAACTGTGAAATATGTGCATAGAGAAAAATTGGACATTTTACTCCTTTGCTTATGAGTTAATTTTGAAATAAATAAATAGAGCTTTTCATTTCTTAAAGCAGTTTACCAGACTTCTTTTACTGAGGCTTAACCGAGGTTCTCTGAAGCACCGTGTATATTTCTAAAATAAAAATAAGTGCTTTGCCTCACTCACCTCTCAACAACACTACAGAGACTTCTGTACGACAAAAATAATAATAGTTCAAGAGGTTGACAATAGAATAAATAAGAGAAAATCATAGGAGTTTTGGTAAGGTCTGTGTCTCATAGTGGAATCTATATGAAAATCCTTAGGTCACAATGCACAATCCAGAAGCAACACCCCCCCCCCAATTATTATTTTGCTCATCTTAGACATAAATTCATTTTGAAGTTCTCTTGTAAACCTGGATCCTATTATGAAAAACGAATGGTTACAGAGAGGACCACTGTAGGGAATATCAAAGTCAAGTTCAATTAAGGTTATGGTAATCCGGTTTTCTTACATAAACATTTTTCCTCTATGGACTAGTCAAAGCAATAAATATATTTCCAGCACATACGTGGTAGGGAAGTTGCTCGTCTTGCCGAAGGTCACTATGTATATTTGCTGTTCCCTTACTTTAGTTCTGGAAGAGGAAGGAAAAACATGTTGAGCAACTAACTCATCTATAAGCCCCATCTTATAAAATAATGCAATGTGCCCCATCAAAACATGGAATGAAAAGGCTTATAATTTCTAAACACTAATGATGCTTCTTCAAAACAGAATTAATCTGTTTACTACTGTAATTAGAAAAGTTATCTGTGGAGATTCTCAATCATCCTGGTCATGGTTGTCCCAAAGGCAACTAGACTTTCTTGGGTTTTTTTTTTCTTTGAAGGAAGATGTTTCGTTTCGCTTTCATACAAGAATCTGAACTGAAGAAGCTTCTTGAATGAGAAACAAAATATTTTTCAAAGGAAAAAAAACAAAATCCAGTTGCCTTTTGGAAAAAGCACCTTTGGAATAGAAGTACCACTTTTGCATCTGTTGTAGAAAGGAAGAAGGATTTCCTCTCTTGTGGGTGTGTTCCCAAAAGTTCTCCTTAAATCTTAGAATTGAGAATTAGGTTGCTACTATTCTTTCTTTAGAATGGATATTTTATTGGTATACACCATTATGGTTTTGAAAAGAATTGGGGACTATTTTCTCTTTTAAATGGTCATGAAAGTGGTAAAAAGTTGGCAAGATTTGGGTCTCCTAGATGGTAGAAACTGATAAAATAAGGTACTTGATTGAAGTTGAGCTCCAGAAAAAAATGTGTTCTTGGCACTGATTATTTTAAGTAATAGAATAAGCTGAATAAGTCTTATCAATTCAGTGAGACCATATTGAAATTATTTAAATATATCAGTATCAATATATTTGTACATATGAAGTTGACATGTTGTTAAAGAAGATGGTTACATGACAAAGCTCTTAAATTGGCTACTTCCCTCATGCTGATTCCTGTCACTCTCCTCCATATAGGCAGCTTTATTCCCTGTGCTATAATTTAATAGTATGTAATACCTGAAATTATTTACACAGATTCTCACAGAATTTACGCAGTTACTATACTTTTGTTCTCTTCACAACTTTAGAATATGTACATAGGTTTAGAGTCCCACCTGTACTCGTTTGGATCATATTAATGTTGATTAATGTTGATAGGTAACTTTGAAATATTGGCATTTTGCCTGAATGATATAGAAAAGAAAAGCTTAATTTAAATGTCTGTGGAGATTTTCAGTGATCCAGGTCATGGTTGT
>AZIM01000276.1:160441-170651 GCA_000516915.1 Ophiophagus hannah
TTTTGAACTATGAAAAACAACAAGAAATGCCTGAACAGCAAGAAGAAGGGCGGGATAAAGAAGAAGCCATTTTTAATGATCAAATAATGCAATGTGAGGTAAAATGGGAAAAGGGGGAAAAAGGAGTTAAAAGCTTAAGATTAAAGGGAACAACTAAAAAAAGAATAGTTTGAAAAAGAAACAACAGTAAGGAGAAGCAGAAAAGAGAATTACAGAAGGGAGAGTTAGAGGAGGGGCAAAAAAGGGGGTGAGAAAAAGGGGGGAAAGATAAAGAGGAAAAGAAGTTATAAGGGACAAAAGCTGGAAATAAAGAAACAGGAAATGTACAAGGATTAAAGGCATTAGCTTATTTAGAAGACATAGAGATAATGGTTAAATCAAATTAAAAGTGAGAATTCTGCAAGGGTACAAAAGACAGTGTTGTTATAGTAGAATATAGTAATGAGTTAGAAATAGGTGATCAAATTACAAGATAAAACGATTGTTATGTAATGGTATGTTTATTAATAATTAATGTAATAATGAGAGAAAGGGAATAAAGGTAAAAGAAGTTGAAATAAGAAGGAATATATTTTAATTGTTCTTAAAGCTTGATCAAATACAATTGAAAAGAAATTGAAAAATTTACAATGAAATCAATACCAGTTGTTAGGATGAATTTGAATAGAATAATTATTTTGTTTATTATTTTTTATATATAATTTTGTGTGTATTTCCAAGGGAAAGTACCAAGCGGAATTCGGTTGATGGGAGTTATATGATATAAAAAAGGTATTAGAAACTGAATGTTATAATTCCATAATGTATAAATTAAATGTTTAATGAGATTTTATATGATAATAATTATAAGATTCAAAAGTGCCACACTCTAATTGGCAATTACAGGGGGAATCTTGCTTTTCAAGGCCTGGAAGGGAAGGGAATTACTCCCCTCTCTCTTTCGGGATGATGATGGAAGAGAATATATGAAATTGTAAATAGGACAGATGAAAGTATAAGGATAATGAATAGAAAGATGTAGAAATTTAGGAAGAGAAATGAATAGAAAGATGTAGAAATTTAGGAAGAGAAATAATTGAATTAGAAAGAAATGAGATAATTATAAAAGAAGATTAGGGAAAGTATAAGGGGAAAAAATATTGAGAAATTGAAAAAACAGTGATAAGATATGAAACTGAATATATGATGAATATGTATTTGAGATTATGCCTGTATGGAGATGTGATAACCTGGAATCATGCTGTTCTCAAAAAAGATATTTTATTTGTTATGTTTTGTTAATAAATAAAATTTTTACAAAGAAAAAAGAAAATGTACTCTTTATTTCTACATAAGTCCAAGAGTCTAGCTATTAATTAATATTATTATATGAAACAATACATCTTTCAATACTTGTTAGCTGTGCCAAAAATAATAAAATTTTGGTGAGAAGAAGAAAACAGCTATTCCCAGATGCCTTCATTATCCCTGATTCAATAATTCAAATTGTAAAGCAGTAAAGTGGCAAGACAAGTATCTTTCAAATTACAGCCACACATAGCTAAAGGATCTTTCATGGAGCTTCTTTATGTTTCTTTGATTCCTCCCTGATTGGAACACCCTTGCTAGAATTTTCAGGAAAATTCTTTCAGGTTCAATGAGCATACTTTGATGACATTTATACAAATAGTCCTCAACTTACAAACATTCCTTTCATTACCATTCAAAGTTACAATGGCATTGAAAAAAGTGATTTTTGACCTCATTTGTGACTAATGTAGCATCCCCCCATCATAGGATCAAAATTCAGGTGCTTGGCAACCAGCATGTATCCATGATGGTGGCAGCATCCCAGTGCCATGTGATTGCCATTTGCGATCTTCCCAACCAGTTTCTGACAAGCAAAGTCAATGGGAAAGTGGGATTCACTTAAGAACCCATTATTCACTTCACTGCAGTGATTCACTTAACAATTGTGGCAAAACTCATAAAATAGGATCCAACTCACTGAACAACTGCTTTGTTCTAGTCTCAATTGTGGTCATAAGGTGAGGACCACCTGTATATGCTTTGTTTCAGGTGTCTAGCAATACCCTTACTAGGTTACAGACAAGAATTGTAAAAAAGTTATGTTATGATTTTCTATTTCAGTGGAACAGCGTGACTTCATTGGAGTAGATGACTCAGAGAAGAGGTTGCTTTTCATGGCCAATGAAGCAGATTTGGATGAAGAAATTGTCATTAAGAGATCTATCCTTCAAAAGTAAGCTTTGGACTTTGTCTCTTTCCAAATTAACATGTTTCAGTCTTATGAAATATACTGAAAACAAGTAATTATGGAGATGAAGGCTAGCTGCTACATATATTCAACATTTTCCATTTCACCCAGAATCTAAGTTTGTGTGATGTTTTGTGATGATGTGTATTTATAGTTGTTATATGGGTTTTTCAAAGCTAATTCATAATAATATGCACCATAAAATTGCAATGTGAAATTGAGCAATTTAATTATTTATTTCTTATAGCTAGGTTCACAGCTTATTATTAATCCAGGAGAACATGGGGTGAACGTTACAGCCTCTAACTGTCTCCCACAAAAGATAAACTACTATACTGATCATTCTTTTTACTGCAATTTCGTTATCTTTGCTTTCCATTTGTTTCATCATTTTTCAAGTAGTACTAACATGGAAAAAGTGCAAACTGGAATATGTGAATATGTGAATATAAGAATAATATTTTCTGAATTTTCCATATGAATACATATATTATTGATTATTTTATCTATTATTGTTATTTTTCTAATTTGGTATAATGCACAGTATTAAAAACTGATCCTCTGAAGCATTTATTAAAAAGGCATTGCATTAATGCTCCCTTCAAAGGTGGTGTTACTAGACTATATTCTAACATTACAATTAACATTAAATATTAATCTTGCAATGAGATTCTGTGCAACATAGATGGTGAAGTTCCAAATTCAGTTTCCTTGACAACATTAATTGGAATAATAAGAATGTTTTCTAAGCATTTTCTTTTCTAACCGAATAAAGTAGAATTACAGAATTAGCTTTATCATTATTCTCTATTATGGTCATTAACTAGCATAAAGTAAAATCACTAAGCAAATAAAATTATAGATTTATAAAGTAGACAAGTAGGATTAAAATAAATGGAGTACATGTATGTATTTGTATATCTATTTTATTCAATTTAGGTGCCACTTAACCTTAAATTGACCTTGGCTGGCTAGGATATAAACTTGAATCACTGTGATATCATTAAGTTGCCACTTGATTACAAGAATTAAAATTAAAAGTATAACAAGAAACACAGCCAACTACTTGGTTTAGTTTAGGGTTCAAAAATAACACAGTCTTTCTACTCCTACATTTCACTGTAGGAGCACTGTAATTCTAATTATACCTCAGATGTTTCTGCTTTACTTTGTTTTTAGCAAACAAAGCAATAAAATCACTAAGAGGAATAGTAAGAAACAGACTATATAGCTAAAATGAATAAAAAACATGTTGAATGATTCTTTATGCTGCTTATCAAAACTTCCCAAATGACGAATTTAAAAAATTAGCATAATGGTGCTAAGCAAACAGAGAGTAGATCAAATCGAGCTTCCCTGTAGAATAAAGTTAAGCATCACTACTCAGGGGAAAAAACCCCTTTGTTTTATATTACTTTAAATTCTGATAGAACAGGAATATGGAACCAGACTTTTCAAAATTATTTTACTGTAGGAATTGGTTTATAAAAAATGAATGATTCTAAATGATTTCTAGAAATTATTTGGAGATAAGAGATTAGGATAATTATATTTTGAAGTGTACAGGTTTGGGTAATAACAAATTCTTTCCTTCCTTTCATCATATTTATAGCCTGCCCATTCTTAGTAGACTCTTAGCAAGGAGCTATATCTTACATTGAATTAGATCTTATATTACACAGGGAAGAAAATTGTCTATATTCAAATAGTAACAATAATTTTGTTTAATTTTAAAAACTTAATTAATTGGTTATCAGTCCTTACTAGATAATCTTAATTCAATTTGATATATTATTTATCACTGCAATCTAAAAATGTTTAGCTTCTGAAACTAAGTTCAATTGCCTTCATGTAATACTTTTCTACTGCTGTGAACTACATGAATGTACAAACATCAGGAGTTGAACCTGATTCAGGAAATACTTAACTTTTTATCTTTGGTTTGAAAAAAAAATGCAAGTGTTTTCTTAAACTCATAGTTAAAGTGCCTAGGAAGATACAATCAGCTCTTTCATTGACCAATAAGGCTATTAGTATCATGGTAACCAAAGACCATTCGAATACATGCATCTACCAAAGTCAAATAAAAATTCAGTTTTGGAAATAGTTTTCCCAAATTGGATATTCTTTAGATATATGGATTTTAGTTCCCATAATTTTCAGCAGTAGCTGTGGGAATTCTGGGAATGTGAAGTATATGTAGAGCATGCAAAAGATATATGGAATTTGCCAAGTTGGGGAAGGCTGCTGGTATAGGAATAAGTGCTATAAGAAAAGTGGATTTTGTATTTACATTGGATTTGTTCATTTCCATCATCATTTGCCAGGTTTCAAATGTTAGCTGTGATAATCCAAACATTGTCATAATTTATGCCAAATGAAGAAATGTTGAATTATCTTCATGTTAAACCAGGATAGGAAATCTGTGTCTTTTCAAATTTTGCTGAACTATAATTCATAGCATCACTCACTATAGGCAGTGTTTCTAGAGAGGCATAGATTTTCCATCTTTGTGTTATTCTAAGGATAGAAGTTTGTATCTGGGCATTTGGTATGTACTTTGAAGTCTCACTTCACTAAGCTCTATCTTTCTAAGCATTTGGCAAGCCACAGCATTGAAAAATAATGATAATTCTATTGCCCTTTCTCTATCTCTCATCTTCAAAGGTGGTGGTGGAGCTGATATACTTCTTTTCATTGAGTGATTACTACAAGCAAATAATTGTTTGCCTCACCATATACACACACACACACACACACACATACACACACCTGTTTAAAAAAGTATTCTAAAAGACACCTGTTAGAGCAGGTCTAAATTTGGATCATTTCCCCTTAAAATGCTGTGGGTTGTTGGAGGATGAGCTGTCCCCAATAAACCATCCACCTTCGTGGGTGTCCCATCTCTGTAAATGCAGGTGCAGTGCTGTTCCAAAGAGGATGCACTAATAAATCACAGCCACAATCAGGCCTACTCATTACCTCATACAAAAAGGAATACCTCCTATACGAATGTATGGGGTAAAGGCAAGAATGGCTTTGAAGTGACAATACAGTCTCTATTCAAAAGACCTAACCCATTTATGTATGAAAAGGATATTGTGGTTTTATTTAGTCCTCTTTAAAATTCCTTTTGTGGGAGGAAAAGCTTATTTAAGTGCAGAGATGAATCATTAAAAGAATTGTTCAGGCACAGAAATGTATTAGGCACCTCTGAAATATTAAGAGAATACAAATTATCATTTTTGTTATTTACAGTGGAGGTTCATTTAAACAACAACAAGGAATGGATCCTATACTAATACAATAATCTTTGTTACTGTGGTGTTTTCATGAAATTGTTTCTATGAACCTCTATTATACTTTTTACAGTATAATTCCTTAACATTGCATACCTCCTATAAAGTCAGTGCATATTTCAGGTTAATTAGGGATTATATGTCAGTGTTGAGCTTTTTATAGTTACCTCCAAGGCATTGTAAATCATCATGATTAGAAAAGGGCTACCTAGTGAGAACGGCATATTAAGAAGCTAAGAGAATATTCTTTTTGTAAGAGTCAATTGATTTTTCCCTACTTTTGTAAGTAAAGTTTAGCTGTTATCCCAAAATATTATGAAGAGAGAACTTCACTGAATAAAATTGACTGCTGCCTATACAATGAGTGTGCAAATGTCCACATGCACATGCCCTTACATGCTCTTGGCTTCAGATAACCACAGTAATATACTGAGGAAACTGCCATGAAAAAGCTTTGCTTGGGAAGGACTATAAATTTATTTTTACAATCAATTAATCTTTGAATTTTACATTCATTTGCATTGCACTGAACAAAAAAAAGTGAGGTGTAACATGATGTGCATTATGTCTTTGCCCTAGAGTGGATAGGAAATTTATTTATTTATTTTTTATTTTATTTTATTTAAAGTGAGCCAAGCCATATTTGTCATCTACCTACCTTGTCTCTAGCTTATGCTCCTAAATATGGTACTCAAGTGGGAAACTGGCTGGAAGTAGAAAGAAAAGGAAGAAAAGTCTGTTTCCGAATTCTTGCTATGGACTATGCCTTAGAACAGAGATTTCCAATTTGAGATCCAAACGTTGTATACACTCCTGAAAACCTTGAATGTGATCCCTTAGAGGCCTTCCCAGATTTTTAACCTTTTAAAATAAGAGTGAAAAATATTAAATACATGATCATATGAACTGCATTTAAATTAATTCAATTAATTTAAAATTGAAGGAAATCAACTTCGGTTTGTGTCCTGGCCTCACTGATTCAAGGGCCTAGGGCAGTTCTCATCCCAAAAACAGTTGCACATCTTTGGCTTAGATGACTGAAATAGAGGCATCAAAAATAGAATGGAATGAACATTATTGCAGTTTTAATTGCTTTGTCTTCCCCTGATAAATCTTTGTTCTTTAAATAGTCATTTGTCAAGGATCTTGTGAAAATATAATTCATTAACTCAAGAGTTATACATAATAAGTTGGGCTGAAAGATAATGATTGACCAAGCAAAGTTGCCCAAGGAACATCTCGGCTGAGGGATGATTTGACTCAAAATCTTTTGAGTCTATCAGTTACTCTACTGCTAGTATACAGGCAATTCTCAACTTACAACCATTCATTTACTGACCATACAAAGTTACAACTGCAATTTATAAGCATTTTTTACATTTACAGTTGTTGCAGTATCCCCGTGGTCATATGAAAATTTGGACGCTTGGCAACTGGCGGTTTATGACGGTTGCAGTGTCCTGGTGTCATGTGATCACCTTTTGCAACCTTATGACAAGCAAAATCAATGGGGAAGCCAGATTCACTTAACTAATTTAATGGCTGAAGTAATTCATTTAACAATTGTGGTAAGAAAGGTCATAAAACAGGACGAAACTCACTTAACAACTGTCTTGTTTAGCAATAGAAATGTAGGGCTCAGTTGTGGTTGTAGGTTGAGAACTTCCTATATTTATAATGCAGGGTTGTTGGGGTTGGCAAATGATAGAGAAATATTGCACTTGAAAATCTATTGTTTTAATTTTACATTTTAATTACACACTATTAAGAGCTCAGGAAACACTTGCAAGTTGTTAGAACCGATGAGACTCTTTAGGTTGAAGTGGGATAGAAGAGAGTGAAAAAGAGAAAGTTCCAAGGTATGAATAAAAATAATGGAAGATTATTGTATAGATTTCGATCCAGTAAAAGTGATCACACAAGAGGCCAAAGAGCTCTTGTCTTCATCATGTATGAACTGCAGGACGCTGTCAAAACATATTTAAATGATGGCTGTTTATGCACGCATACTTCTAAAACCCCATATACCAGTAACCAAAGAACCTGAAGCAGAAGGTTCACTGAATCCTATAATAATTCTTTTTATTGATACTCTAACAAAGGAATACTACAATAATTTCTTTTAACACAGACTTCTATGTTTGCATGAATGCAAAACCTTAGCAGAAATCTGGGATAAGCTAGAAACTCACTGTAATAAATTAAACTGCTATATATAAAAAGCAATTCAAAATTTAAATTAGCCACCTAGTTTTTAAGGAATTAGAGGCTTAGTGAACCATGTTATCACCCAAAGCTGAAAAAAGTTGATGTTGGGTAGATTCTTCTGAGGAAAAATCTGACATGCAATTATGCCACATACACGCTGAGTATTCTTTGTGGTAGGAAAGTACTTCAGAGCCTACAAATTATGTTCTAGATCAATGTTTCTCAACCTTGGCAATTTGAAGCAAAGCTGGCTGGAGAATTCTGGGAGTTAAGTCCACATATCTTCAAGTTGCCAAGGTTGGGAAACACTGTTCTAGATGCTTCCGTTGCTTTTCTGTGGGTACACATTCAGTAAAACAATCCTCCAAGCCAGACTATTCACTGAATTTGAACTTTTTCTGTTCTGACTTACCTGCTTATTATTACCGGTATGAGCTGAGAAGCAAGCTATATTTACTTTGTTTTACAACATTTTGTGAATGATAGATTTTGTTTTTTTACTCTTATAGTCCTCTTAATAAAACTATATGGTTTCGGATTTCAAAGGTAAAGAACTCTGACTCCTCATAGGGCAGTTGGAGAGACTGACCTTTTGGTGCATCCATTCCTACAGCTTCTCTCTTTCTTACCTTTCAAAGGAAAAAGTTGAAAAAAACAATCAAATTTCCTGAGTGGGAATTTCTATTTCTTAAAAATATGTAGGTTTTTAATTATAATCTACTTTGTTCCTTTTGGGGGAGGGGGTTTACATTAGAATTTCAGTACAGAAGCAAATAAATAGTTAGTGAATCTAATTGCTCTTTTCAGATTACTTTGTCAAAGCTCAGTATGTGTCTGTGCATATAAATTATATAAATTAACCATCCTCCATTTTGTACCATCTAGCTATATTTAAATTCATCTTTCCCAACGAGCATGACAATAGACCATGAAAGTGTAATCCAACACATTAGTACCAGACCATAAAAGAGAAAATGTCCTTGTCTTTTGAATGTTTATAGGATCTTTCTCAGTGGACAATTCCTAACTTGTTTAGCTTCATAGAATCATTTTACTGTGCTGTTCAGGTGGCATAGAAGACTGAGTCTAAGGTCAGTGGAGTTATCCATGCCTATTTGAACACAGTCCGAGTCTTCTTGGCCACATGTTAGACATATGTTACTCATCAATAGCTGTGGAACTCCATGACGCAAACCAGACTGGAATGCAGCAGTTAGTTAACACCCCAGTCCGGGTTGTAAATATATTAGCAAATGTAAAGAAGCAGAAGAGAGAGAAAATATTACATAAAGCACTGCAAGAATAGCATGAGGCATTTGTCGATCTGTGATAACAAAGCCTAAGCAGTTTTGTAGCTTTTTATTTTAAACTATCTAGTCAATCTTTAACAAGGGGCAGTGCAAGAGGATTTTCTAACTGGAAACACCTATGGGAATTGTTTAATTGATTTGTCGTACTCCAAGAAATGCTAGCTTGAAAGAGCTCTTATATCAACCCTATCTTTTAATTCGAAAGAATATGCTTTCTAAAAAGACATATAGGTGAACGTGTTTTCAGAATTGTAGTTACATTTGGTACTGATTGAACTAATTGGAGTTACATAATGACAATTTGCTACACTTACTGCATTGGCTGCTGAGTTAACAATGCATGACCAGCACATTCACAGTGGTGCAATTTGGCTGAGGAAGCTGAAAAAAACAAATACCAGCAGGAATGAGGCTACAAAGTAATAGGCCAATTGGGAAGTCACCTAAGGGTGAATGGTCTTCTGAACTGTAATTTTTTGAGTTTGTAGGCAAAGAGAATTGCTGTAGCAATTACTGATTGGCTGTATAGGTAGTTCTTGACTTATGACCAGTCATTAAGGATTGTTTGAAGTTATGACGGCTCCGAAAGGTTGCTTTATGGTACGTACAGAGTTCCAGCCATGGTAAAATGTAACACACACACACCTGGTTACACAATCATGATTTGATTGCTTAACAGTCTGTTCCCATTTACGACCAGTACCAAGTGTCCAACAATCATGAGATTGCCAATTGTGATCTTCTCTGCTGGCTTTCCCAGGAAGTCATTGAGGATCTCTGCACTGAGCTTGAAAAACAAAGCAGGGATCATGAAGACCCGAGCTTTGTTTCTCCAGCACCACTTAGAAGTTCTGTTCTATGCATAGAGGGGAGAGGAACTTCTGCGCTAGGCTGGACAAACAAAGCAAGGATCATGAAGATCTGAGCTCCATTTTTCCAGCCCAGCACAGGAGTTTCTGTCTGCTCATGGAGGGGAGGGGAACTCCAGCACTGGGCTGAATAAATAGAGAATCCTGAAGATCCAAGCTCCGTTCCTGCACTCTACTGCACGAGTCCCCTTTCATCAGTAGTGGGATTCAAATTATTTTATTACCATTTCTGTGGGTGTGGCTAGGTGGGCATGGCTAGGTGGGCAT
>AZIM01000276.1:170826-191844 GCA_000516915.1 Ophiophagus hannah
CCTCCTGAGCGAAGCAGTAAGACAGCAAGGGGAATCCTGGCACAGCTGATTATAGGAACAGCTGATTGTCGGGAGGGGAAAAGAAATACCTTAAGGAGTGACTGGGAAGGGAAGAACGCAAGTCAGTGATGTCAAGAATGTGTGCGATGTTGTGCATGCGCGATAAGGACTGACTGGGCAGGGAGGAGAGGGGTGACCAGGTCAGGGGCGTGGCCAGCCAGAAGTTACTACTGGTTCAGCGACCCATGCCAAATCCTTGTCCGACTATTTTGCTCTATCCATTTAAATCACCCACCCATCATTTAACAACTGCAACTGGGAGAACCAGGATTGTGGTCATGGAATGAAGTGGTCATGTGGGCATCTCGTTTAACAACCACTTCACTCAACAGTTGAGATTCTGGTCCTAATTGTAATTATAAGTCAAGGACTACTTGTATGGAAGACCAGAAATAATATTTTTTCTTGGTTCTTTATTTTAAAGGAATCAGAGGACAAAATTAAGCCTCAGAGCATTTGATTGGCTGACTTAATTTTTTTTAAATGTTTTCATTTTGTGGGAACAGTGAAGTAGAAATCAGCCATGCTACAAATGTTTCAGGCCCCATAGGTGTTCTTAGAATTTAGAAATGCTGAGTGATGGCAACACAAAGCTTTATTGGAAATATGCTCACCTGCCCAGAACGTGGTAAGCTAAGGGTAGCTGAGAACATATTAAGAGGGTAGCAAAAATGGCAGGAGGTTCCTCCCCAGTTTGCTTTCTCCTGAATGTATTTTGTGATTGCTACCAGCTGGCAGCTATTTTATGAATGAATCTAATCCCAACCTAGACCTTATTCTCCTTCCTCATGGCAGTAATTTTGTAAGAGCACTCGTTTAATTTTAAATTGCCTACAAACCCCTCAAAGTTGAAAAATTTTATTTAGAGCATACAGCAGCCTCTACCTTTTAAAGTGACAAAGTCACCCTGTGTTCCTAGATTCAGATAAGAGAAATTATGAGCTAAATATTTCCCTACTCTCATCTTGCTGCTTTCTGAAATTTACCTTCTCCTGCCTGTGTTATTGTTTAAAAGAAAGAAAAGCTCTATATTGGAAATAAATATCAGAAAACCATAGATCAATGGTAGAGAAGAGGACAGGAATAAGAATAATGGTAATCCCGGTCTGGATTGATACCACACATTTGACAGCAAAAAATGGGCTAAGTGAACAATTGCATGCTGGTATATAATATAACACCAGTTTAACTTAACAAGTTTAAAAATAGATAATTCAGAATGAGAAAAGGAAGAAATTCTCAATATTGCATGTAGCAATCTGCCAATTATAAAAGCATATTTTGAGTTTGGTCTAAAGAAGAAGTAAAATAGGCAAAGCTCTCAGAGAGCAGATTTTCAGGGCACCTATTTTGTTAAGCAACTTCAAAAAGTTAAAAAGAAAAGAGGTTGGGGAAAGGGAGGGAAGGAATTTTGGCTGCATTCCTGGTTGCGGTTTATCCTTATTGGATCATTGCCATGACACTGCAGCTTCTGGTTGTATTGTTTGCTTGCCCTTCGAGTAAACCGGTGTGTAAAAAAAAACCCCTATGAATGTGTTTGTAGGTAACACAATTGTTATACAGAATGCTTTATAAAAATTAAGTTGTAATAAATTCCATATTCTTACAGAGGAAAGAAAGGAGGAAAAAGTCAGGGATAGATAGGTGTATGAGATTACTTCAAGAAGTTGTATTTCAGATTATTTACTATAAACTATTAGGAATATAACGTGTGTTCTGTTCATTGTTAATGCATATTGGAAGAAATCTGTCTAAACTAAAAAGTAATACATTTATTAAACACTTTAAATTCTTCTGAATGACAAAAAGAAAAACAAACAAACAAAAAACAAGGAAGGGGTGGCTCTAGTAGCAAACTGTTGCATAGATTGGATTCCTGCCATGAAAAAAGTAGAATTAACTTTTGTAGAAGTATCTGCAAAATATGTCTAAGATCCAGAGGTGGGATTCAGCCGGTATGGACTGGTTCGAGTGAACTGGTAGTTCCGGCGATCAGTTGGCCCCACCCACTTGCCCCTGCACTAGTCTGTCTTATATTTCCTTTGTTTGAAGCCCAGCTGATAGGCGTGGCAGAGCGGATTTCAGTACCTCAGCGGGGCTGCAATTGAAGGTAAGTTTAGAGCTATTTTCAAAGGAACCGTGTGCGCATGCAGTGTACATTTGGAGCGGGCAAAGCATGCACTCAGCAAACCAGTTGTTACACCAGTTGAATCCCACCACTGCTAAGATCTACAGTAAGAATGCAAGGCAAATTTTATTGGCATAAACAGTCTGGGCCCAAGTGATATGATGAATTGATTCTGGACAAATAAGTAGAACTATTTGAGCAATTACTAGTTATTCAACACTGAGTTACTAGTAAGCTTTCAGGAAAGGCGAAATACAGCTAGGTAGTATCAGGATACTAGTGGCAATTAGCTTAGAACCCATACCCTTCCTTGTGACTTCATATAGCTGCTTAATGATATGGTAGAAAAGTTAGAAACCAGGCAGGATTTCCTGCATTATGTTATGTCATACAACATATCCAAGATGTACTGCATCCATTTCCGTCAATTTGATACTCTCTCTTGATGGAGATGTTGTGCAGGGAGGGATGGCTACTTTATATGAATTATTGTAACAATGCAAATGGATAAATATTGTAAAAATTTGCTTGCAACTGGCATTTATCAAAACATAAAGGATAAAGATAGCAAAATGCTCCATAGTGCTTTAGAAATTATTAATGCAGAAGTTTAAAGACCACCAGTCAACTTGCTGAGCTTTTGTTCCAGATGTCTAGATGTTCAGGATGGTTGAATAAATGGGAAGTTTTTGAAAACGAGTTTCCTATTTGAAGCCCTGTATCTCAACCAGAGTGGAATTGTATTAAGTAGTAAATAATATTTGGTAATTTTCATCTAGAATCTAGGTGAAATGCCAATTTTTGTTTGCACTATTATGAAAACCATTTGTGAAAAAGGGCTTTTGGCAAGCTTTCTGTTTTTTTGGAAGGACATAATTTTTTCCCCATTTTTGCATTGTAGGAGCTGAAGAATTGCCCCTAAATAGTGGCCATGACATATAATTTGCTTAAGCCACTCTAACAACCCTGAGAACAGGGCCTCTTCAGACTTCTTTCTTCCCACAGTCTTTGTTTTTAAGAGCACTTGAAAATATTGTTCTTCAGGTAAATGTGGTGTTCCATGCTTGATCCATGCCTTAGGATTTCAGTGAACATCTCTTTCCCAGGCCAAAAAGCTATTGAATTTTTAAAGCTTTTCAGGAATAAGAATCTGTGAGCACATATTTAGCTGTACCAGACTCTATTGAAAGAATAATGGTTTGTTCCTCCATTCACAGCATTCTTATCCTAATAAGAGTGCTTGAGTTGCAGTTGTGTCAAAATCATTTTATTTTTATGCTTTAACATTGCTTTTGGTCCTCTTTATCCTAAGTATTCTTAATAAAAATGTGAGTATTTGAGATATGGGAGTATTTTTCTTTTGGGAAACGCTTTGTAAATATACTTGCAAGATGGGAAAATGTATCATCTCCACAAAAATTATAATGCTTCCTAATGCTCTGCTCTTATTTTCTATCCCAACTTCTTTTTGTGATGTATCTTATTCCTTGATAATGAAGTCTTAAGTTAGTAGTTATTAAATGATATTGGAAATGAAAAAGGCCTTTTGAAAGGTGAGCATGAGTCTTACAGCTGCATGGCTCATCTTGTTACAAAATTAATATAACATAAACAAAAGTGAGAGTTTGGTTAAAAAAAAACCTTACTCTTTTGAAACTATACCTGTATGAAAGATACCTTCTTTTATCACAAAAATATTAACTCAGAAATTCAGCCTATGTAATACACTCCAGCATTCATAGTTCATCATTTTATAAGGTATTTTTAATCCTTAAATAATGATTCTAATATCAACTAGTTTTAACTTGCAATTTACTAATTTATTGTTTTTTTAAAAAAGTAAAATTCTGTGTGATTGATGGCTGTCTAAAATGGAGATGGAGAAGAAAGCTAGGAAAAGGCTTTAAGGAGAAACGTTGCTTCTTAATTCTGTTTCCTTTGGCAGTTTTCTGTCTTCACTCATCACACAACTGTGGCCTTCTGAGAGGAAGATAGCAAAGTCTAATCCTCAAATAAAAGACTTCCTTCTGTTCTAACTGCTAACTATTGTGCATGGATACTGTGGATATATACTGTATTGCAAAGTATTTGAACACAGCTTTACAGTTAAAAGAGTTTTGTGAATTTACGCTCCATTACTGTTTTAGTCCTTAATCCAGGGGTCTCCAAACTTGGCAATTTTAAGNAGTTGCCAAATTTGGAGACCTCTGCCTTAATCTATAATCTTAATCTCACTTTGGATGGTACCAATAAAATTAGTTAAACGAATGACTCAACTTCACATTCCTTTTTAGCACTTCTCAACAATATCAGAGAGGGTCCCAGATATTGTTCAGAAGTGCCAAAAAATAGTGTGCAGGTGATTCGTGTTCTCTTGTTCAGTTTTTGGAAACATTTGAAATAGCAACTTAGTCTTTTGCTATGAGAAAAATAAATGAGTTACTTTTTTGCTGGAGGCATTTGTACATTTTTGTTTTGTTGCAAGTTGGAAATAGTAGAAAGCATATCCTGTTTAGTACTTTATGTCTGAATTTGCCTTAAGAAACGATGTGTAGTTGGACGAAGAGGTTTCTCCTTTTTCATCTTTTCATAGTAAAAAATTGTTTTTACTTTCCTGTCAGTGGTGGAATATCTCTTCTTTTGTTCTGGTTTGATTAGTGGGATGCAGCAGTATGTCTACAGAAAAGTTAGGTTTTCCCTTTGCAAATGTTGTTGCTTTTTGATGTGAAATTTCTAAGTGCGACTTTGATTTTGAAGATATTTTCCTCACAGATCTGCCAAATCTCAATCTCCATTTATATAACTTTCAAAGCCTTCTCCACAATAGCTAGACTTAAAATATATGAAGCTTCTTTTGGTATATCTCTTCTTTCTTGACTAGTATACCTTTTCATTCTTTTAAGATTTTGTCAACGTTGTAAATAATCCTTGACCTAGAACCATAATTGTGCCCAAATTACCGTTGCTAAGCAAGACAGTTGTTAAGTGAGTTTTGCCTCATTTTAAGACATTTCTTCTCAGTCTATTTTTTATATTAGTCATAATCTACTTGAACTCATAGTCTGTTTTCTAGCCTAGTGTCTTAACCACTAGACCAACATGTTTCATGCTACTATTATATAATTAGCACAATGTATGAATAATCTCTGTTGAATTACTCTTGTATATTAGAAATGTTCTCAATAAGTTTACAGAGCCTGAATGAAAAACCGCAATATAGGACAGCTTCCATTGTTATGTGGATCCCTGGGTAGGAAAAAGAAGGAATAAAAATCCCAGGTTCCAATAAAATTTACTAGAACCAATGAGTTTAGGAAGTGTATTCCTTCCTCATGGACAATATAAAAAGAGAAACAATCAAAAGTAGGCACTAAAGTTTTTCAGAAAGTTACAATATACAGATTACAATATTTATAAAAATGGCCAATTATCTAGTATGTACTGTAACAGAGATGTCTAAATTCAACAATCAGACCACCTCAGTGCTAGACTTCTTTGCTATGTCCTTTGGATAGCAGAATTTCAGTGGGTCTCTTAGCTTCATGACATTGTTCTCTAAATTGCTCCTGTTACCAACAGTCCTGTTGATAAAGAAAAATCATTGTTTCAGTTTCAGTTGATTGTCATTTTATGATGTATTGTTCAAACAAAATAGCACCATGAGTTACAGAATCTTGAAACCTAAACAAGTAGTCCCCTACTGTAACTTTTATCCTTTTTGAATATTTAAGTGGCTAGTTAAACATTTAAACATTTTTATCTTGCTTCTGTGGCTAGGCTAGGCTAGGCTAGGCTAGGCTNCTAGGCTAGGCTAGGCTAGGCTAGGCTAGATTAGATTAGATTAGATTAGATTAGATTAGATTAGATTAGGCAGGCTGGCAAGAGAGAGACCATTAAATAAAATTAGATTCACAAGACCACTTTCTATCAGTGATTTTCTCATCTTCCTTGTATACTCACTCTTTAGCCTCGGGACAATGCCCCCAAATATTTTTCTAGTTAGCTCAGTGAAACTGGCAGCCATAATTTGGACTTTAAGACTTAATACATGGGTGTCCAGCCTCATGACTTGTCTGGGCCACACTGAATGAAGACAAATTGTTTTGGGCCACATATAAAATTTATAATATAGTTAATTTATGATCTTGTGGAGGTCGCATTACTAGCTGTCCACGGCCACATGCATGGACTTCAAAATGGCTTAAAACCTAATCTCTAAGTATATGCCATGCAAAAGGTATATAAGAGAAAATAACTAAGAAACCTTAGTGATATTCACATGTGATTTTAAGTCATAAAGTTCAATTTAGTAAACTGAAATTTAAGCAATATACTAATGAATGGGTTCATTTGTTCTTGGTCTGTATAACAGGATAAGGCAATTGGGGAAGTACTGTATAATCTTTGGCTGTTAAACTTGAGAGAGTGGTTTATTATACCTAACCTAGCCAGTAATGAATACTGTATGAAATTGGGCAGAATCCCTTGTAAACTTTCGGTTAGGACTTTGCCAGTCTTGTTTTTGTATTTGCTTAGGGCTTTTTCACACACTGCATTCTTAAGCTGCTTGATTCCCAGAAATAAAATTGGCTTAAGAAACCTGTCCCAGATTTCACCTACTTCCTCTGCTTTGACCATCACAAGGGCCTGGTATTTTCTCTGGACTGTGGCCTCCAATTAGTGGCCGCCTCTGTTTTTTGGTTTTTTAAAAACTCCTATGGCCCATACCAGGAAATGAAGCAACAATGGTTTTGCTTTCCATGAGTAAGTCTTTGAGGAGAGAACATGTGGATTCCATTTCTTTTCTATGGACATTTCTGTATTGGTTCTTCCTCAAACTGCGCACCAATCTATGGACTGGGAAAAATAAAAATAAAAAACACCTTTTTACCATTTATTTTTTCTGTTCCTTAGCCTAGAACTGTGATGGCTAACCTTTTTGTCCTCACGTGCCGAAAGTGCGCATACATGCCTGCACCCATAATGCAATGTGTGTGTGATCCCCCCGCCCCCTGCGCATGTGTGCATGACTTCCCTGCATGCCTCTGCACATGCATGTGTGACTCCCTGCACGTTGCACGCCTCTGCGCATGTGCGTGCAACCCCCAGTGTGTTGCGCACCTCTGCACATGCATGTCTCCCACGTGCGCACGCCCCCGCTTGCGCAGCAGATAACCAACAGTCAACTGGCTGGTGGGAGGTGCGCACACATGCTCAGTGGACCTGATGGGGCTCATGTGCTGGCAGAAATGGCTCTGCGTGCCACTTGTGGCACGTGTGACATTATAGGTTTGCCACCACAGGCCTAGAAAGTAGCTCAGCCAGTAACTGAATGATAGGGGGCATTCCTACACAGCACACAGTAATTAATTGTACTAAAGGTACACAGAATAGAAATTGGGCACGCTGCTTATAATGGTAGAAATCCTAAAACACTACATTGGATGCAAGGCAGGGGGCTGGATTGAGTAATGGTTGTCATTGTATGTTCCTGCTCTCCAGAAGCACTTACCATGGTAGCCTAGTCATGCACATCAGCCCTTAGTCACTTGTAGAAAATGAGGAGTAAGGTGAATGAACAGATTGCCTGTGTCAGTATATTGCTCATTCATACTTTATTAAATCATAATCGGTAGCCACGTGAACATGACTTTTTCTGAAAGAATTTTCTATTAATCTATTTAATTTAGGCATCTTGTTCCTTATATTTTATGCTTTATGATAATGTATCTATAACTGATCTGGGTAACAACTAGGCAAATAAACATTTAAAGAATAAGTATGAATATTTTAATATTGATCAATTAGTATTTATTCGTTAAATTGCAAATTTAATCTTAATTTAGCCTCCAAATGGGAGAAGCCACTTTTGCTTAAATGGGGCATTATTTTAAAATCCTGTTGGTGACTAGATTTGTTTTAACATGGAAGTTTGTCCTCATTGCCAGGAATAGAGCTGGAGTGCTGCAGGGTTTGTATTTCTAGAATTCTTTCATAACTTTAATTTGTATTTGATTGTTGGCATGGTTGCAATATTTGTATGATCTGATTGACTGTCTGGATAATTTTTTTAATTAAATGCAGACTGAACTCACTTAAAACATGTTGCATTTACTTGTAAAAAGTTTTCAAATGATTTGAAATATCTTTTCTCTTGGTCATCTTTAAGTAGTTGAGCAAGCAGTTAACATTTATGACTCCATTTTAATAAATGTGTTGGAGGTCTTTTTAACACAAACAAAATGTGCAGGATAATTAAATCAATATTAACATGTAAGAACTTGCAGTTTCTGGAATTGCTCTCTTAAAACTCAGATATAAACAAAAACCCAGTTATTTTTTGTGGTGTACAAGCCCAGATGAAGGAGGTGTTTCCTGCTTTGTGCTTATCATGGAATGCATATGGGGCTTTTGTTGTTGAATGTGAATTGCAGTTGCCCTGGATTTGGATAGAAACAAATGAGAATTTCAGAATGTAGCATGTCTTTTCCAATTAAGAAAGATAGAGAAAGAGTTGAATTTTCTAAGGGCTTTTTCAAAGGCAGTGTCTGCTATACGTGACTAAACAAATAGGTGTTATACAGACACTGATTTATAAATCTTTAGAGCAGATAATTAATAAATTAAAATTCAAAAAATTTTACTTGCTTCATGAACTTCGCATTTGTTATGGAAGGAACATACAAAGCTTTCCTATCATTGAGGGTAATGGAGGAGACTTATTTGTGGAACATTCTTCAACACTCTTACAAAATATTAAGTGTTGTTATGCTCAACAATACCTCCAGATAATTATCATGCCTATTAGGATGGAAATCCCCTTAAAATTTAGTGGGCTTGCTTCTGATGATACATCCATATACTTGTGCATATTGGATCTTTCATCTTTGATCAGGGATGTAAATGACAGAATTACAGTAGGATCAAATCTGCAATAGTTATTTAAGTGTGTTTCTATTGGTATTTTGCAAAGGCAGGCAACTTTTTTTGTGGCGACAGGTAGGGTACATGGTAGGAAATAGTTTTTTTTTAATCTATAGCCACTTCCAACTCTAGCTGAGAATGATGCAATGTGCCCTCTTTGGGGTCTTTTGATAGCAGTCTATGAATGTCAGTGCAAGTATTTTTGTGGGTTTATTATTTTTGAATATCTCTTTCTGTACGTTAGAATTACTAAACTACAGAGGGTTTAATGGAAAAAATAAGATACTGTATATGTTAAAAGAATTTAAAGAGATCATCTGGTCTGAAAATGTTTCTCCTGTTTTGAAGAGGCACTTCTCATTTCATTCTAATCTCTGAGTCAGTAAATCTAAAAGGTAGACTTACTTTCTAAAACTCCAGTTGCTCTCCTACAACTAAATACCTACAAGATCTTTGATGAATTTGAAATTGCAAATTTGAATTGTTCTATTCTGAAAAACGAGTACAGATATTTCTTGCTTAATATTATGATATTATGGTGGTGCTGAAGCCATGGTAGTTATGTCCAGTTCTCAAAGTTACAGTTATTGCAGCACCCCTGCAGTCATGAGATCAAAATTTGAGTTCTTAGCAGCCTGTTATCATTTACATCCACAGCGGCATTTCAACTCCCCACCCACCAACCCACTTATCTCTCCCCCATCTTTGTCCTTTTTGACTGCCCTGCCCTCTTACCCCTACCACCTCTTACTGGACCTAGCTGACCTTTGTCATCTCGTAGGGAAAAAGATGGTGCAGGGCAGCCAAAAGAGCAGAAATAGGAGAGGGTTAGGTAGTTAGGAGTATTGAAGCAGCAAGGCAGGAGAAGAGTTTGGCCTTTACCTAATGATGGAACGGTCCTTCCATAACAACCACAACCAGGACTACTGAAACTGCTATTGCTAAGTAGTGCCACTTCATTTAGAAGTCACAATTAGTGAAATTAAGCAAGGTCTACTGCACATTCTTTATTTAGAGATATTATATGCTTAGAACCAATGTTTAGAATTCCCATAAACAAATCTTAAGTTGCATCAAAAAAGGTTGGATTTCTCTTTTCCTTTCATTAGTTTTCTTAGGAGATTAAAAGTAGCTTTCTCCAACTTAATGCTTTACTAATGTAATAACATTAGATTGGGTAAGACTTATTAAAAGAATAGGGAGATATTGTGGTTTTTTAAAATCTATCTTAGATAGATTACATTTTCTGTTACTAAATAAGCTACAAGTTGAGCACGCTTATCTGTCTGGAAAAAATACATGATATCACAATTCCTAAAGCTTTCTCTAAAATTCATACATTCAACTTTAGAAAATAACTCAGTGGAAACAACCAATAGGAACCTGTACCTTTCATGGTTAGAAATATTTGTTGTTACTGAAATAATATTCTGTAAATGTCATGTTCTGTTGTATTTTCCAAAAAGAAAGAAGTAAACAAATTAAACTGGTAACATTTATTTGAAAAAAAGTGTATTTGTATGGAAGCAGAAGGAAATCTTACAAAGGAAACATTGCAAATAGTTTGTAGAAATAATATTAGGCAATATTGGTATTTCTAGTTTAAATTGTTGCTGTAATTCATATCAGTCTTTCCCTTTAATACCAAACCTAAATCAGAAGTCTCCTGCAGAAGAATTTGTGGCATAGATTTAATGTAACATCCGTTTTCATGGATTAGAGCCTGATGTACTTACAGAATGGGATCAGTGACAAACTGGATAAGCAGGTGTGTGTTTGTATGACAAATTAAAGTCATGGGAGCCATCACAACTCACCTCTCCACTAATCCCATAGCAAAGGTTTGGGAACACAGATGGCCCTTGTAAAATTTTACCATCAAGAAATGTTAAAGTGGAGCTCTTAAAGTAACTCTGGAATGCAGAGCTAAGTGACTTCATTCTGTTATTTCCTCTCCAGGCATTCACGAATTCATATTAGGACAGGTTTGATGGATGCTCATCTGTACTGTTTGAAGAAATGTGTCATAGACTTCCTTGTGGAGAACAGGTAAGGAAAAGGATCTAGAACCCAAATGCGCTTCAAAAATGTTTGAATGTCACACTGGAAAAATCCTTGGCCTTGTTAATATACAGGATTACAATATAACAGCTAGTGTTTTTCTTGCTTTAAGTATAATAACACCCTCTTCAGTTTGTGATAATATGGATACAGTTCCTTGATATCTCATGAGCATTCCTTTTAGGCTCATGGGATATAAAGGAATGCACCATGCATTTTAATGATGTACAGTGCATTGCAGGAGTTCTACCTCATTTTCTGCTTATGGGCTCTCACTTGTATAAAAGAAGTGAAAGAGAAGCAGGAAATACTGAGAAGACCCCTTCAGCTTCCTACTTCCTCTTAAGTACCATGTTTCAGTTTTGAACACATCCATATATTTATTCCAATTCTGTTCTCAGACGCAGCATTCCCTTTAAAAACAAAAACTTGAGTTTTCCCAGGGCCTGCTCCTTTGCCTTCCTAGCACTGAAATCAAATAAACAATGAGCAAGGGTGCCTGAGAAAATTAAAGAATAGCGTGTGAAATGAAACTTTCTTAAAGATGCTCCTCACCATCATTACTGCTACCATTCATTTATGCTGCAGAACATACAAATGAAGCATCACCTGTAAGGTTTAATTATATTTATATTTTTAAAGAAATAATTGAGTCAGAGGAAGATTATGCCAACCAGTTGCATTGAAAAAGCAAGAGCTTATGAAAAATGCAAGACAGCGTTCTTTTTCCTGCCTCTGATTTGCCACATAGCTTCTTAAAGATAACCCAACTGTATCTTACTGCATCTCACCCATTTTGAGCTGGAAGAAGAGAAGGGGGAAATAAAAAGTTTATCTCACTACTTGTTGCCTCACTCCATTTTTTCCTGTTTCTTAGCTGGAGGGATGCTATGGAGCATTTCTATTTGTCCTACAGAGGTTGGGACATGTGTAAGTGACCACACTTTTTTGTTAGCTATCAAGGCCACCCAAACTTTGTTGGTTCTTAGTGGGAAATCAGTTTAAAGAGGGAGGCGACAGTGACAGGTTCCATTTAACTGAGAGTTATCTGCAGGATGTCTGCTCTCTGGAATATATCAAGTGAGGGGCAAGTTTATTCAACATGAATGCTAGGCAATTAACTCTAATTGACAAGACCTAAACAAGTTGTTTGGACACTGGAAATTAAATCCAACCCATTACCTCCCCTGACTCTCTTTTGTATATGATGGTAACTTTCCACCCAGTAGCATTAGACAATGGAGGATTACCACACTGAACTAATAAACTTGTTGACTTCATACTGAAACTTAATATGTGCCTGCTTTGTCTTCATTTGTATCTATTAAAGCATTTTTGTTCAGCGGTAATGTGAGTATTTCTATTCCTTTTGTATGGGTCTTCTTTTTGTACATTATTTTCTCTATTTGTGAATCCAATCCTTCTTGGGATACATCATATTGGCTATTTTTGATACATCCTGTGTATCTTGCGGTGTTCCTAATATGAAATTGAGACCACCTACTGAGAGGAAGAAAGACATCCTTTTATGGAAGAAGAGAGAGATTCTGGCTATAATGGTTTAGCCGTAATGAAGAGCGATGTGCTCACCTCAAACTAGAAGTAACTTAAAGCTGAACCCCAGGCATAACTTTCAGTCCCACCTGCTCCAGATGCTGCTGGGGCTGAAACAGCTGTGTTCCATAACATTTTTGCTCCCTTGAAATACTGCAGAAGCCACAGGTGATGACAATTAAAGAAAAAAATGAGATGCTAAGGATGGAGTTTAAATGTTACGACCAAGTGTTATAAGTCAAGATGACAATTTTACCTGTGCATTAGACAAGTAAGGAGGTGAAGGATGACCAATGTGCAAAAAAAGTTTCCTACAAGTAAATAGATTTCTGTAGTAAAGCCCTATTTTTATTCCCTATTCCCCTAAAATTCTTGACAGATTATAGCAGGGACAGACCGGCAGAAAAAAGATCAGGTGATGAGTAAAATTTTAAAAATAGTCCTAGAATGTTTCTTTGCAAGGACCCCTACAAAATCATTTTAAAAACAACTCTTACATATATGCATTTGAATGTATAAACTTGATATTTTTATGTTCTTCATCCTTTTAGTTTAAAGGCTATTTATTTTATATTTTGATGTTGTATTAGATTCGATAGCATGTTATAGTATTGCTGATTTATTTTATCTGTTTTGTAATAAATCCATGGTAAAGTTGTTATAACTACTACTGGCTGGCCATTGGCTGCATGCCAACCATAGCTACAGGAAAGATAGATCTGTACAGGATGTAAGGTAAAGATTTAATTTGCTACATTCTTTGCTATCAATATGAGACAGGCAGTTAGGTTTCTGCAGTTTGAAAAGAAGTTACTAGTTTCTGAGATACAAATCAGAAAAAAAGACACTGCTTTCCTCTTAGTTCTCTTGTAATGGCATGATCAGTTGGGCTTCTCTTTATTGACATATGCCAGCTCATTAATATTGAAGATCACCAGAACCTTCAACTGATCCAGAATGTGACAGCATGGACAGTAATGAGCATGCCTTGGTGTGCCCTCTGCTCCACATGCTGCACTGGTTGTGAGTTTGCTTCCAGGTGTGATTCAGGATGCTAGTCATTACCTACAGAGCCCTAAATGGCATAGGGCCCAGTTATGTGAGGGACCATCTGTTTCCACTAGTATTGTCCTGGCCACTTCAATCCATCAGGATTAGTTTGCTCCAAATTCCTTCAGTTAAAGATTGCCATCTGTTTAGAATCTGGAAAGGCACCTTATATTCACTCTCTCAAATAAGGTTCCCCAAGAACCACTATTTGTGACCTTCAACGTCTGCTTCCAACATGCAAAATCAATTGGAAAGCCAGCAGAAGGTTGCAGATGGTGATCATGTGAGCATGGTATTCTGTGACTATGTAGGATTTGCCTAACAACAGCTACTGATAGTGGCAGAACTGGCCCAGTGACATTACATCTTACAATCCCAATTATTATTGATATGACCTGTAGCTCCTTTCTAATGGTATATTTACCTATACCCCCCCTTCTGAACTGAATTGAAGAAGCCTCTTGTACGAGCAGTGAAACATTTTCAAGGGGAAAAAAACAAGGAAGTTTTTGCCTTTTGGAAAAAGCACTGTTGGATTGATTCAGAATCTTTCCAGTTGGAGAAAGTGGATTATTTCAAACAGAAGCCTTTGGGCTTTATAGTCTGTCCACCTTATCAAATGGAACAGCAACAGACACATTTAAAGATTTTTAATTCTAGCATTTTTTACTTATGATAGCTGTACCTAAATCCTGATGATGCTACTTAGTTTGGTAATGAAATGTCTGCAAGAAAACAATCAAGCTCAGAGGATACCAGGAAACTCCAAGTTCAACTCTGAGCTACAAATATCCCCTTTTGTAGATACCTAAATTTAAATCTAAATATGAAAACTACATTTTCAGTTTTCATCTGTTATTATATTTATGCCTCCCCCTTTTCCCAATAAATTCAAATCAATGTCCACTTCTTTCCTGTTCTGGTTTTACCATCACAACACAAAGAAGTCAGATGAAGATGGTGAATTTGAAGGCTATAGATTTGAATTTGGATCTTTCCCATCCCTAGAACATGGAAACAAGGACAAAATAGAACTTTGAGCTACAAGAAATGATGTGAAGATGATTAGGAACAACTCTTGTGAATACATTCTAAAGAGTAATAAGTTAAATAATTAGTTTTGTCATGTTTTGTTACTTTTGAACCCATAAATGTCAAATTTAATAGCCCTACATGGAGCAGTTTCCCAAGCAAAGTTAATCTGCTTTTCAGAAAAAGCTTTTAATGTTCAAGTGGAAACTCTTGGCTCGGTTGTATTCAGAGAAGCAGAGTATCAAATAAGTTTTGGGAAAGAAGAAAAAAGCCTTTATGGGTGGTTGAAAACATTGGCTATTGATAAGCCACTTCCCCTGCAGTTCCTTTCCTCCTCTTTTCAGCCAGTCTCCCAAGATCTTTACGGTGACCTTTTCTGGAAAGCTGTTCCAGAAAAGATTATTTTTCTCCCATCTGAGCTGCAGACCGAAAGGAATGCTGTGAAGAAAAAACTTCAAAGTTCTGTACCTTCCATGAGTAGCCAGAGGGTAGAAGCTGTGTTTTGGTTGATGAGAGTAAATTTTGTCCACGGGCTTCTGCTTGATTTGTTTTGTGGTATGTTGTACACAGAGGCCCCTGCAGGTTTACATTAAGATATTGCCCAGACTAAACCAGTCTGTAGTTTTGCTTTCTCCCTTTCAATGCCTTTTTATCATTCACACTGTCACCTGTGTTTCCTGGCAAGGCCTATGGACTGTGAGGGAGGTCTGGCAGAGTCAGACTTCTTCTGGCTTAATACATGCCTCTCCCTCCCTCTCTCTTTCTTCTTGCCTGCCGGAAAAATGTCTGTAAAAGAGAGCTTGCTGTGTGGATGCTGAAGAGAGATACCAAAGAGAGAGCACGTCAGTTCTGTGATTGATTTCTTCCTGATAATGTTCGGGTTGTATACTGAGTATTTTCCATGTGAAAAGAGAAATGGAACAGATTACAATTTAGGAATTAAAATGCAGACAAATAGATGAAATGGCCAAACAAAATGAAAAATATAAAAGATGAAGCTAAAGGGAAACCATTCCTGCAGATTTACTGAAAATTTAAATGGTGTCACAGGAAAAGATTTAGGGATGATTAGCATTTACTTCAAGTAGCCCTCATATTATAACCATTTGTTCAGCAACTATGCAGGGTTATGGCGGGTGCTGAATGAAGTGAATAACAAGGGGTTCTCAAACTGACTGTTACAATGCTCCCGCAGTCATGTGAACAAAATTTGAATGCTTGGCAACCAGCTTGCACTCATAACCAATTGCAACAACCCTTGGTTGTGTGATTGCCATTTGCAACCTTCTTTGCTGGCTTCCCACAACCAAGGTCCATGGGGAAGGCAACAGGTTTTGTAACTGGCTTTCTTCACTTGTATGCACCACACCCTCCTTTGCTTGCATTCATCCCAGCTCTCTTTCCTTGGCCCTCCTGGCCTCCCCGCATTCACACAAACCCTCCAGCTTCTTTACTGGCCTCCCTGTGCTTGCACTCCTTTGCATCCTCTTGTCTGAACTTTCACCCATACTACCATCACCATCCCAAATTTGTGTGCGACCTGCACTGGACCTCCCTACCCTGCTTTAGCACCTTCATAGTTTTACCTGGGGCAACCTCTGCTTCCCACATAATGACCCATGCATTTGGAGTTATAACACCAGCCAGGACTGCCTGGATTGTTATCTTGAAGATAAACTGGTAATTCATTTTCAAAATGTTTATTTATGCACAATAATAATGCATTGGTTGTACAAATAGTCCTCAATTTACAATTGCAACTGGGAACAGAATTGCTGCAAGCTTACTTTATTGCAAGTCTCATCTCAATGGCAGTACAACTAATACAATAATTATTGAGTATAAATAAACTTTTTGAGAATGAATTGCCAATTCATCTTCAATTCTATAGTTTATCCTGCCCTTGGGATTATATTACTGTACTCACTTTTACTAAGGGATGGTGCAGATTAAAAAAGTTACATAATAGTTACAAAATTCTACTCAATAAAATTAATGTATAACTTATCAATACCAACAATTAAAATTACAATGCAACAATATATATATGTTTAAAGGAGTGTCCTATGATATTGCAGAGCACACATATATCCAGAAATCATATAAAATAAACACCCTGAAAATTACCAGTCTTAATGGGAATAGGGTAAAATAACCAGGACCCAATAATAATAATAAAATGTCCCTAAAACCTTTTTAAAAGCCATCTAGCTTTGAAAAGCAAAGGGTGGGATGAAACTGATTCTAGAGCAGTATTTTTCAAACTTGGCAACTTTTTAAAGCAATGTGTGGATTTGCTGGCTGGAGAATTCTGAGAGTTGAAGTCCACACATCTTAAAAGTTGCCAAGTTTGAAAAACACTATTCTAGAGTCATGGTGCAAAAAAAAAAGATCACAGCCCTAAAGGGGAAACAGTAAGGCAACTCTACCAAAGGTATATAAGCAAAAAGCATGCTTTTAATGGAGGGCAAATAATAAATTTTAAAAATGCTATCTCTGTGCTTGTGTTAGTTCAACTTAGTATCATACATTTAATGATAATGATTTTGATTTTAATAGTAGTGATTTTACTTTTTATTTTTTAAGTTGATATAAGCTGTCTTGATTTTTTATAAAAACTGAAAAGTCAGCTATACATTTTGTAATAAATTGGAATACAAATCCACAAACGGCCAATGTGCTCAAAAATTTTTACACTCTATGAAAAAAAAATTCTTCCAGAATCATCTAATAAAACTATCTTACAGGAGATTCAAGACAAACAAAATATTTTTTTCATTGCATAGCAGAGTTAGCTGTGAAATAGCTGTCACAAAAACCTAGATGCATTTAAAAGAAAATGAGATTAGTTCTCAGTGGCTACTAGGCATGATGACTAGACTGTGTAGTATACCTAGGACAGTTACATTATGCTTTTTAGTATTAGTCATAGCTCCGAGGATAGAATCTATCCTGTGGGTTTCTATAGGGAAACTCTGGAATCGCTAATAAAAACAGACTAGAACTAGATGTAAGTGCATTGGGACTGCTCTTCCATAGTTGTATGTTCACCTGTTCTTCATTCTCTTCGTGGCCACATCCAATCCTAGCCCCACACTGTGGGAATTTGCAGCGGCAACAAATCCTTTGGATATTTTTGCTACATGAATTTGCTTTGAATGTTTCTAATGCTACTTGTGTCCAATCTGCAGCTGGCAGAGCAATTTACATCTACAGCTGTTGTTTGGAGTTCTTTGAAAATTCCAGCTTGTTATGACATAAAAGGAGCCCATTTGGAAGGGTTTTTCCACAACCTGAAATACCCTGATTAGTCTTCCTGCTGTGTCCTCCACTTCTGTTCCTTTCTTCCTTATACAGTTAACTGTTGGTGGCCAAAGCCACCTGTGATTAGTGTTAATGTGCAATACACACTATAAATATAACTGTTGCTTTTTGTTTTGTATTTGGTATACAATTGTCATGCTCTGTAAGGAATTTGAGGTACAGATTGGTGAGATCACTGTTTACAATTAGCCATAGTCACAGTAAAACATTCCTATTGTTAGCATCACTTTTTGCAATACTGGCTAGTCAAGTGTTTGTTTTTCCTCATGCCAGTATACACATGCACAGAAAGTTTTAGTTTGCTTCAGAGAGAAATAATTTATAAATGTAATATTCTCCCCTTTTTATTGCTCTAAAGACATTAGCCAAATAAAATTAAAAATCACAAACAGAAGTGGAGCATAAAGGAATAAGCAAACTATAATTATGAAATACATAGAAAACAAACAAAAAGAAATTATCAAACAGTGAGGTAAATCTTGGTCACATAAAATAATGTTGAATGGACCTTTTCACTGTGTTGATAGGAAACCAATTCACATGTGGAGGATGAACATATGTCTTTAATCTAGGATTTTAAAGCAGGTGTACTAGAGTCTTTCCATCGAAGTAAAACAGCCTGTCTAGCCACAGACCACACACTGTAAATCTAGAATTCTTCATACTTCACTTCCAAATGTTTCATATATAATTTAGCAGCACAGTCACATCTGTAAAAATTTTTCTTATTCCAACACCATATTAAAAATCTTACAAATATTAAACCAAATGAGTACAACTGTAGAATATGCCCAAAATACTGTATGAATCTTCTGTAAAATTATGCTTGCAGCATATAGTTGAGTCTTTGCTAATATCCTTTGTAGTGTCCTGAAAATGTGAAAAATAACTTTTTGTTCTATTCATCACTTTTTAGAACAAACACTACAAATTCAATATCATTTAGAACTCTTGCCATTGAATTTTTAAAAGAAGATATTCTAGCTCCTTGTTTCCCATATCTAGCTTAGTAATACATCTGCATTATTTTATCTTATTCTTTTTTAAAGCACCAATAACTTACTAGGTGTCTACAAATCCATTAAAATATATAGTTTAAAAGAGATAGTTCTTATTTAGTAACTGTCTTGTTTAGCAAACACAGAGTGATGAAAATTCTCTGATCAGTCCTCACATTTTTGCTGTTCTGTAAAGTGAGGAAAAGCTAAAGTGAGAGAAAGCTAAAGATCATCAGCACAGCTGCAGTTTCACCTATTGACAGCTTCGTTTAATAACTGAGATTGGTTCAGTTATAATCACTAAACAAGGAGTAAAACAGCAGAATAAAATAAAACCAATGCAATAAGACTAATATGCAGTTACAATTACAATAAGATAACAGCAAACAATGTTCTAAAGTGATTTCTGATTGTCATGGGAAAATAAGTAGTGGTACCAAAGAATCATAGTATATAGATGGTCTCAACTTATGACCACTCATTCAATAGCACTGAATGAAGGAACTTACAAATGATCTCTTACGAAACAGTGGCATAACATGAATGTATCCATAAGTCCTAGTTTGCGGATGAGCTGCCTTTTCTTCAACAAACTTCATTGCTTTGTTTTTAAAAGCAAGCCTAGGTATAGGGCATTTCTTTGATCTAAACATAATAGTTAATCCGAGGGTTATTCTATCTTGCTGTCAGCTGATAAAAGGTTATAAGACACTGAAGCCACTTAGCTCTCCAGCTTCAATGAAGATCTCAGAGGAACCCAAGACTACTCATCTGGCACTTTAAAAAAAAGTATGTAGCCCCCTTCCAAAAAGGTTGCAGATTACTGGAGTGAATACAAAATGCAAAGAGAAATCTTTCAGAGAAGGAAACATTTGACACTGGAAATTGTTTTGCAGCAAGTGAGAATAAACCACGAATAGAATGGAAATTATATGGAAAGTTCCATAGTCAGCTATTTTTGTCCAGACTTTCTCCTGGTTTCTGTCACCTCAGCTGCACTTTCAGGTGTCAGAAGGGCATGCTTTCAGATGTGATCACTATCATTTTTTAGTGAAGCAGAGACTAAGTTTTATGAATTGTAAAATTTCATATTTCCGTGTTTATTGAAACCTGAGCTCTTTGGTGTTTATATAATACTTCTGTTTTGACAAAGATATGCAATGCACATGATAGCCAGAATATCCCTGCATAATTTGCAAAACAAACATGTCCCTGTATCTATTTTGCAGAAGGTTTGGAGCTAAAATATGATCAAACCAGGAGGAACACTTCTATTGAGTGCCATTTTAGGTGCAGTCTGGTTTAGTCTGAAAGGAAAGCAACCAATTTCTGTGCATGCAAAAGGATTAGTACATGGATGAGAAACTGTCAGAAAATCCCAGGTTAGTTGAAGTTGAAAAAAACTTTCCTGGAAAAAGCCACTCTTGTACTGTTGCCAGGAAATTCAGTAGAGGTGTCTATGCGGTCCCCAGAAGTCATGTTCAGCTCAAAGGTGCCTGTACCTTTAAATTTTGAATATATTAGACTAATTTCAATAAATTAATTATATGATAGAGCTCTGCAGCGTTATGCATTTGATTTTCAAGAAGTGATTCGGAATGCAGATGTTATGTACTATCTATCTGCACCACTTAAAGCAACTGCATTTTTTCCCTGGGATCATATTGTGAACATAGCTGTTTTAGGATATTGCAAGCAAGTGTTATATTTGTGATTTTGCAAGCTCCAAAGCTCCTTTTGCACATTTTTAATTGCATGAGAAGAGATTTAACCTCTGATCACAAATGCTTGACAATGGAAAAATTAAGTGAAGGAAATGATAGGACTTTGTCAGTGACCAGTAACTTCAATGCTATTAATGTTCATTCATTCATTCATTCATTCATT
>AZIM01000276.1:222615-235751 GCA_000516915.1 Ophiophagus hannah
TGGCCAGCCAGGGGTTGCCACCGGTTCGGCGACCCACACCAAATAACCGCTACCGGTTCGCCCGAGTAGGTGCGAACTGGTTGAATACCACCTCTGTGCATAACTCTGTCTTGTGTGAAAGGGGAGGCTGCTGGCCTAAGATTGAGTCAAGTCCTTCCTGTTCAAAATATTTCTTCCTTTTCATACCATAGACGTACTCTTCCCTAGACTGTAGAAGACGTCAATTTGGCTGTGATCATAGAAGACCAGTTTCTAGGTGTAGGACAAAAATTGGTGTTCTTATCAAAATTCATTTGCATTTCTGAAGTCAAGATCTCTGTTGTGATATTTTAAACCTACTATGGATGACCTGCCTAATTTATCAGCAATATTTCAGTGGAAGAATAACCATAGCAACCAATAGGAGGACTTTCCAGAACATCATTCTAATCATTGCAAAAAGTTGTACCTTGTTTTTCTTTCTCATTCCCATTGTATTTTCCTTCTCTACCATGTCTTTTTAGATTATAACCCTGAAGACAGAACTGCCTGCTTTTAATTATTCTGGGAGCTTTCAGATGGAAAATGTGGAGTATTAGCATAAGTAGCCTTGTGGTTCATCATTATGAAACCCCTGTGGAAGGCCTGTGAAATTATTTTGTGGTCCGGCCAACTGGAAGCTACCCATTAACCCCTTACAGTTCTGAATTTCTGTCTGCAGATTAAAAGAACAAAAGCTCTCCTTTTCCATGTGGACTAGAAACGCAAGATTGTAGACAGTATGATACAACATGATCTATGTGAATAAGAATTGATTTTTTTATTTTTCTATATCAAGACAGCTGTCCTGTTAATTGTTATTTCCAGAGAAAGAGAATTCACTGCCCACATGGACAATCTGTTTCACTGTTAATAACTCTTATTCAAGGGAAGTTTTTTCTAATGTTTAATTAAAATCTGTTTGTCAGCCACTCCTGTTCATTGTCTTTAGAATTAGAGCAACAAAGAACAGTTTTGCTCAAGATAGACTTCCAGGTATTGGAAGGCTGCTTTTACACTTCTCCTTAATTCTTTTCCGTTGTAAAACATTCAAAAGTGCTTGTTTTTAATAGGATTTGTAGACATTCAACTTTCCTAAGCTGCTATTTTCTGGATATGTCAATGATATTCTTAAAATACAGCACCTAGTCATGAACATAGTTCTGCAGATGTCGCACAGTTAACACAAAGTGGAGTAAAACAGTCATTTGTGGTTATTTGGGATAAATTCCATTAGCTTTTCATATTGTGTGGCTGTCTCACTTTCATACTATTCTTATTCCATATTGTCATCTACGGAGATACCTAAACCTTCTTGGTTATGCTGCTATATCTGTATGTGAATAGTTGATATATTATATCTAAATGTTAGATGTTACATATTTATTTAATTTAGTCTTATTTTATTGAGATATTCAATTCTCTAATTTAGTTTCAAGCTACTGCTTCATCTTCCAAGATTCAATCTTCATTCATTATGCTTACTGTCTAGTTTAATAAGGATACTGTAGGAAATACTTTTTTCCTTACTGTTTCAGTACCCATCAAATTATTGATTGCCAGTAAAAGATGATTGAGTTTAATCTGGCAAGACTTATTTTTGACAAACCAATGTTGGCTCCTAGGAACCAATATTGTTAATTATAAAAGTACTTTTCCAATATTTTAGATTTATACCCCATCACTTTGAAGGAACCCCTAATATTTGATATCAAGATCTACCAAAATATTTTTTGTTGATGATACTCTCTTTGAAGCCAGATACATTTCCCTTTCTTTACCCTTTCCTTTTCTGTCTTCTAGGAAGGAATAATTAAAACATGCTAATAACTCTTAATTCCTCCATTTTCCTACTTCGAACCTCATAAATTTTAGAAATTCTCATACGCATGTTTTTTGTTCCAGCATAGATGAGCTGTAAAGGATAGCGTTCAGCTGTTTGTGTTAACTCACATCTTTGAATACAAGCATTGAAAAGCCAAACACCAGTCATGAGGATATGTTTGCAATGGGTATGCCTTCATTCCTCTTATGTGAGGGACATAATCAATACACTTGTGTTTCTATGTGGGTCTGAGTGTTTTCATTAGCGTTTCTTGATTTATTATCTGCAAATAGTCAAGGTTCACAAAAATAACTGGTACTACTATAGAATTCCAATGGCATTGAATGCCTCCTGAACTGTTTTGGTTCATGTGTCATGTTCTTGAACTCCTGGGCTACCATATCTGGACTGCAAACATCAGATGACAATTAGTAGGTCTTTGTTGCCATTTTTTCGCCATTTGGATTTTTGCGGTCCAAATATGACGGTCTTGCTTATTTCTTGCCCTGTGTCTCTTCTCCCTGCCTTTCATTCATCCAGTATATGGGGGTCATACAGAGAAAATACCTGAATCTCCTTCAATATTTTTCCTGCAGAAGGCAAAAATTCCATTTTCTTGGGAGGTAGTTTACATTGTTTTTGGGCAGAAAAATAAACAAGGCTTGCAGGTCATAGATCGCTCTCTTAGTGTTACCTATGCTAGGTTTTCTAAACCCATATAATAGTTTTCTGCATTTCCTTAAACTTCCCCGCTATATTTTTTTATATAAAGCTTTCCTTTTGTGTGCTTTCTTTATGATATCTCTTGTAAATATAAATTATTTAACTGTGCCCACCAAAGCTGTCAATTGTGATTGACCAGAATTTTGGATAGAAGATTTTTCATACTCTCATTTATGTACTCTTTAAATCAGGGGTGTCAAGCTCGCATCGTCATGTTGTCGTCACGTGACGTATTGTGACTTTTTCCCCCCTTTGCTAAAATGGGGGTGAGCGTGGCCAGTGCCGTGACGCATCCAGCCCGCAGGCCACGAGTTTAACACCCCTAGTTTAAATGGAGAGAAAGATTTAATTTTCTGTAAACCATAATTATACTTTGCCACTTAAATATATTGCCTATCTCTTCCTCACAGGGCTTCCATCAGGGACAATGGGAATGGTCAAGATGACAGCTGCAGCCATGGGATTGAAGCCTGGCCCCTTTTGTACATGCATTGTGGATTCACCATATGTAAAAGGGGAGGGGCTTCAATTGCAAAGTCACAGGTCTATCTTGACTTTTTGATCCACTGCAAACATTCTGCTTCCCCATCACTTCCACACTTACTTGGTTACAGTAAATGATGGTTACTTTAATTTCCATATTTGTTTTAAATCCTCATTTATCTTTACAGGTGCAGCATACAGAATTGTGTTGTTTGCCATCATGCAGTGATAGAGAAAGGAAGTGACCTCAAGGACTGTTTGATTGGAAATAGCCAGCACCTAGAAGCTAACTGTAAGTAGAATCTAACCAGTGATTGTTAAAAGGGCTGGTATTGTAATCCAGTATTTCTCAACCTCAGCAATGCTGGCTGGAGAATTCTGGGAGTTGAAGTCCACACATTTTAAAGTTGCTGAGGTTGAGAAAAATTGCTGTAATCCATCTGTGTTCCTGGAATTGTCCTCTGAAGCTATGCAAATGAACTAGTTCAATTTTAATCCACTCTATAGATTTAATAAGACAGTAATTGTAGAAGGAACTGCCAGAAGCAAAAGTTTTAGAAGTCCAATCCAAATTAAAATAGTAGAAGCACTTTTACTCACTCACTGCAGATTAAAGTTAAATTTCAAAATGAGAAAACTTAGATCATATAGACCAGGGGTGTCAAACTGATGTCGTCACAGCGGTTGTTGGAACTGTTTCCCCCTTCGCTAAAGAAGGCGTAGGTGTAACCAACGTGTGATGCATCCAGCCCACGGGCCGGGAGTGTGACAGTAGACAGTAGTAAACTGCACAAAATATTGGCAGTTAACCATTTTTATGAGACCATTTGAATATTTGCAGAAAGTAAGAAGGCTGGGATAGATCTTTAGAGAGAGTTTAATTGTTAAAACCCTGTCTTAAAGCTAATTCCAATAGTTTATGCCAGTCCCTTATAAAATGATACCTACTATTCAGGTTTTCAGAATCTGTTTACTAACTCTACTTGCTGCAGCCAAGAGCAAAACATTAGTTCAAGTGAGAACATGGTCAGATTCAAACATATATGTCTACCAATGTTCTTTTTCAGCAGACTGGTTTAAGTATTATTGTTAGAACATCAAGAGACAACCTCTTGACAATGTATTGCAAATCACTTACACATGTACTTTTTGCCTAATCCTGTGCTAATCTATGTGTGCCTGTGTATATAAGTGAGCCTATGCCCAGACATTACTCGCTCTGCCAAGTTACGCAGTGCAGCCTTAGCAACTGTGGCATAGTTTCATTGATCAACATGATGCTCTGTGTTGGGGTCTAAGCAGTTCATGCTAGGATCAAGGTGAAACAGAAGTTATTCAGATTAAAAGCATGCCCACAACAGTCTTATTTTAAGGATTAAGTGATTTCCTTCATTACATTTCAAGGAGTGTTGGCAACTGTCCCATGTGAATTGATGAGGTCCAGTTTGACAAAGGACAGCTGTCTAAACTATCTGTTCTCACCCTGAAGCTTTGTAAGGAATATCTGAAGTGATGTGTTCTCCTTTGCTTAGGTGTGGGCCTGTGAAAAAACTATAGCACTAGCTAGTTATGGGGTGGAGAGAATGTTTAATGTTTTTCCCCCCGCCAGCGATGTGCTTCTAAGATCTTCAAAATTTGTAATGGAAAGACTGGCTGCATTTGTATATACACTGTATTTACGCTTATTGCAGAAGTATTTACACTACGTTTTCTCATTTAATTTGGATGGACACTAAGGCAGTTAACTCTGGAGAAGTTAACTCTGGAGTATGAACAAATGCTGTGCAGGAGTTTTTTGTATCTTGGATTTTTGAACAAATTTATCCCTAGATTTGTGGGTCTGAAACTTAGAAATTGATAATATTTTAAGTCAATTAGTAACATCTTTTTGAAAGACAGACAGACATATATGTGCACACATAAGCGCACAGACACAAACATACAGAGTGCCCAGGAAGTCTAGCTGTCATCATTTCTTTTGATATTGAAAGTGAGCTATGCCATCAAAGTATAGCTTGCTCCCATGTCTCTTTTGCTTTAAACATTGGCTTTCAAGAATAAAGTAACCTTCTTTAATCTTTAAGGCTTAATATAGACCTAAAGGATGCTAATTCAGGAAAATATATGCCTAGTATTACAGAGTAATTTGTTTGGTGGCTGGGCTATTTTTATAGCTAGAAGGAACTATTTTCTATCTTCACTTTATTTGGCTATAAAAGTAATTACAGCTTGTCTTTTTACCCCATATGTTTTCTCTCTTAATTAAATATTTGGTAACTTCTTTTCCCTTCTTTTTCCCTCTAATAAACAATATCTTAAATTATGAAGCATCAGCAGTTTTTATTGTCTTCATATGAGCCAGAAACAAAATTGAATTACCTTTGAGGCTTCTATTGGATTTTTTTTCTTTTTTGGGGTTTAAAATATTCAGAATATTCCTACTTAGCTAAAGTATAACAAAATTGTAGTATTTTATTATTTAATTATTTTATGTTTAATTAAATCACTTTGCCACTTTATAATCTTTTCATTGCAAATTCTCATTTATATTCTGATACATTTTTCTGACCCTTTTTTTCCAAGGGGCTGGAACACTGCCTCCTTTAAAAAGTGTTTCCGGAACTACGAATGTTAGTACACCTTCTATGATATAATAGTTTTTAAAACTGAAGATCTAAGATATTTTTTTAAAAAGAAATAAGTATTGTACATAAATGATCGTTGCTCATTTGAGAAGTTGCTTTATTACAGCACTGTAAGTTAAAGAAACATAATAATCAAGATAAATTGATGGTATCCATGCTGATATATATTCTGCTTTCTGATGTCCAAACATACATAGTTTGCTTCTACATTATGTTTAATTGGATTCTCTTTAGCTAGTAGCTGTCAGTAGTCCTAATCCAAATTCCAACAGAAACCATGCCCCAACTGCTTGTCACCTAGAGATTTAAAATTCATAATTCTTCTGTAATAATGATTATCCTTTAGTCAAGAGGTTGAGAGAAAGCTGCTTTGAATGCAGAAGTCTATCCTGGATTAGAATCCACCATAACAGGAAACTGTTCTGTGTGGCCTGAGATTCATTGTAAACAGCCTATGTGAGTCACAGACCTTGTTGTTAGCTGTCCAAATCACCATATGACATTTGTATAATAGCAACTGTGCATCTGGAAGGTCTTAGAAATTTAACTCTAGGGAACTGGCTGTGTACATGAAGTGGCATCTGTATATGACCCGACTCTCTGATTGTATATGAAAACAGCCCTCGCCAAGAATCTGCAGTCGCATACATCTCCTGTTATTGCTTCCTACTTTCCCTTCTAAGGTGGGCCCGGGAGCCCTTCAAATGCATGCTCTCATACATGCATTTGAAAGTAGGACCATTAAAGTTTTCCCAGACCACCAGTTTTTACGCTCACTAGCAACAACTGCAGAGCATTGCTGAACAACTTGCTTTTTCCTTTCTCTGCCATGATGTCATTTAGAAAGTTCCTCACAAAGACTAACTAGTTAGGCAGACAAGATAGAAGCACTTTTGCTATAGAGTGGCACCTACTTATGAGAAGGCAAACTAAAGTAGGACAAAGAAAAGGCATTACAAAAATATAGGTTATGTTCTGGCATGTAAATAATTCTTCCTAGTTCAGTAAGACTCTTCACCAAGCAATCTATTTATTCAATCTTTTATAACTGTAAAAAGATATAAAAGAGATATTTAATATGCAAAAATTTTCTCTTCATCTGGCTACCACTACAGCTAATTTTAAAATGTATCCACAAATACGTCTTTTATTCAGCTCCTTATATACAGAGATATATTTGTATGCTTTTTATCTGCAAAGCAGCATTTAGTGTAGTTTAGCATATTGCAAATAGTACAAAAACTCCCACATTAAAATACAATATTTAATTATAAAGCCTTCAGTTACAAATGCAAACTATAAATGATAAGATAATTCAAATAAAGAACGGGGGGGGGGGGTTCTCAAAAACAGCAATGTTTCAGTAACTGCTTTTTTAAAAAAATATCCATTTTACTTATCCTGTTGGAAAGAGAGAGTTCTAAAACATTAGTTTCCCTGCTCGGATTCTGAAGATAAACTTATGACTGATCAGGACTCAAAATTCTACAGAAGATATTAATTCCCAAGTAGCCACACAGAAAGACACATTTCCCCTAGACGGATACAGGCAACCTGATATCATAGACTAAAATCTATGATATCCTACACTCCCTCCTGGGTGAATATTATGGAAGTTGTAGTCCAAACTATCTGGAGTTGAAACTACATTCCTCAGGCCAAGGTATCAGAGAGTTTGTGGGAAAATATCTTAAATACATATACTTCTTCCCTCTCCCAGTGGATTGTATGAAAGTTCCCCCTTGTAAGAAATCTCTTTTTCCCCTTTCCCCTCTCTAGTGAATCCAGTGAGTTCCTCCATTTTGATTGTTTCTCCTAAGAATATTGCTTCTCTTTCCTTCTATCCTGGCTTGCAGTCCTTGGAGAGGATTAAGCTTCCAGTTTGCCCTGGCACCGACTGAATGTTTTCTTTCTCAACAAAAGAAAGACATATCAGACCTTTGGTAGACATAAGCAGTGGTCTTCCTTCCCACTGAAAGCCTCTCGTGCTTTCTTGGCTTTGAAGTATGTGGGAGGCAGTCTGGGTCAGCAAATGGTTACTGTAGTTGTTCTTTCCTCCATAATAATTATAACGCCTAGATATCATGTCAAAAGTATGGGAAGGTGTGACAGTGAAGGTTTTGGAGCAGAGCCAGTGGTTTCCTTGCTATAATTAGAAAAATTGGTATTTATTCCTCTTGTCAGAGGAAGTTTATTCATTGATTTAAATCATTTATTTACTGCTTTCCAGGAATAGAAATCTTAAATTGGTTTACAATTAAAAGTTACAGTTTAATTTTAAACAATAGGTTAAAACATTTAACAAAAACATAATTTAAGGCATTATATATTTTTTCCTATTCAATCTTGTCCAGTAGGACTGTCTGGACAAATCCCTCTATTTTCTTGGCAAAGTTTTTCAGAAATTGTTTGCCATTGCCTCTCTCCTAGGACTGAGAGAGTGACTGGCTCAAAGATACACAGCTCTGTGCCTAAAATGGGACTAGAACTCAAAGTCTCTTGGTTTCTAATCTGATGTTTTAACCACTCCGCCAAACTGGCTCTCTAGACACTATATAAACAGTGAACAAAGAGAAAATCAAATCAAACAGTCAAAGAATAGAAACGTACAAATAAAAGAATGAAAAATTTAAAATCATGATAGCATTAACACATTATTTAGAGGCTTGGGAGAATTTTAAAAAAAACTATTTGCTTGGTGCCAAAATATACAGTAAGGTCTGGCTGGTTTAGGCGTCCATCAGGACTCACTATTATTTTGAAGAAATGTTTTATGCAGGTATGTTCAAAGGGAGCCTGACTATCAGTTGATAAGTAATGAGCAGTTTTGGGGTAGGGGCTTAGTGCTGTTCTGGAAGCCATCAGGCATGTGAAGGGCAGAGGGTGGCTTCGTGCCATAAACATCAGAGAAAGGGTTGGTTCTTTCTCTTCTGCTTCACCGCACAACCCAGCACCACCACCATCATTGCTGGTCAGCTGCTCTTCAGGAGGCTGATCCAGGGTCTCAGGACCAGTGTAAGGGTTTGGCGTGGATTGAAAAAATTAAACTTCCCTATTGCCCAAAGCAGTGGAGGACAGGGACCAGAGGAGTGGGGCTATGTCCACACCAACTTTAACTGGCCAAACAATGATGAGTTGATCCCATGGCCAAAAAAGCACTGGCTGTGACATCAGCAGAATAGTTGGTAAAGCATGCCAAATTGCGCCCACAATAAACTGCCAACATTTGTTGCTTTGGTGCAAATAGGAAAATGCCCTGAGTTCTATCCACTGTCAAAATAAAATCTATGAGTGGAACACATTTGCCATACGTTCCTGTTGTCTGTGCTAAATAGCCTGTTTCCTTTTTTTCTCCCAGCTACATACTTTCCAGAACCCTTCTCTCCTAGTATACCACCCAGAGACCTGTGCTGGGACATAACCAGGCAGTGAGGAGGTCTCAAGTGGGGAATTAGCCTTGAATTCTTACGCAACCACAAGAAATCCAGAATTGACCTTCCCCCCTTCCCCCCACCGCTCCCAAAGGTTCTATAGAACCTTGTCTATTTGGTTCCAAGAGAAGGCCAACAATCTGGGGAAATTCTTGAATAATAAGGAAAATATAATAAAATCGCATAGTTAGCTTGAACTCTGCACATATGGATCTGGTTGCTTGTGCCTGGCACTCTGTGAGTGCAATGGGCAATTTCATAATTTGATAAATAAATAAAGATGTGTTTCTTGCATGTGCTTTTAGTGTCCTCAAGGCTCTTATGCTTTCTATTACCTTAATATTCATTGGAGTAATAGGGACCAAAAGACTTGCACTTCAAGGCCACATTGATGGAGATGCATACATGATCCTGCATATGTCTACATTTCTGTAGCTTCATGCCCATGCTCAACTCGCTGATACTTTTTAAATGCTATTATTAAAAGTATCTCTAGCTTTTAAAAAGTGTTCATACACAGCAGAGTCTTTTGGCCGTGGTGTGTAATAGAAGAATAATTTAGTGCCAGGGACTGTATTGTATTTTATTTAAAAGGATTTATGAAACAGTGTGTAATTGAGTGAGTAAACTGAATATTTTTGAGCCCCTGAGGGCTGGAGCTTCGTGGTGGTCCTGGGTTTTGGCCCTAACCCCTTCTTTCTTCTCTTCCCACACACTCCTCCTTCTTTCCTCCTCCTCCTCCTTTATGGCTTAGCTTTGCCACCACCACCAGCAATCTGTCTGGGGCTAATTGAGCAAATAACAAGGAGATGCTTTCATATTCCCCCCCAAGGCAGTGTTCTCAAGGAGAGATGCTGCCAGAAGATATCCGCTATCCATTGGGGGAGTTTGTGGGAACAGAGTAATTGTTGTCCTTACGTTTGCTCAAATTGCACCGTTATACACAATACTATAATCCATAAACTGCAGGAGCCCAGATTTTCGGTAAGCTTGTCACACCTAGATTTTCCAATCCTTATAAAATAAGTATCGCATTCTCTAAGCCATTCAGGTGGGAGCTCCTGGGACCTCTGGGACAGGCAATCCTGCCTCCCTCACATTCTGATGTGGCTCCGAATCTGTCTGGCAGAGATGCTCTTGGTCTGAAACAGTCATGCCAACAAATTCTGGGACAGTTTTGAAAGTACCTTCTTTAATCCCTCTTTTCTGTGTGGTTTGAATGCATCTGTAGCCCTGCCAATGGCAAATAAAAGACAGCCTGGTCAAAAATTTCTGAGGAGGTGGAAGAATTTGTAAATTCCTATCTGGCTCTGAGAACAGAATGAAGCCAGCCTCTCAACCAGGGATTGAAAACTGATTCTGGGCCCACTTCCATGTAGGGCTAACCCAAGAAAGTTGAACAGTGCATAGGATTGGAGAGCATTACCTTCCTTTTGTGCTTATGTGATTCTGTACCTGCCAGCAAAAACTGCTTCTCCCATCCCAGCTGTGTTACTTGACCGCAGAGATACAGACATGAACGTTTTTTCATTCGAGTTCTGAAACCAGGTATTTGACTCAGTTTGGAATATTAAATTTGAGCCTTTTTACATTACCCCCATCACTGCCACACACACCATATAGTCCCTTTTGTGTCACAGTAGACAAAGCATAACTTTTAAACTTTTCTCTCTCCCAAATGCTACTTTTTTTTCTCCTTCTCTCCCCCTCTTTCCCTCTCTATTGCAGCTAAACATGCAAATGAAGTTATTATGGGCACTGAACAGCTGATGGAAATCTGAGTCTGGCAGAACTGAAGGATGGATTTCTGGCAACCTGAACCAATAGCTCAGCTGGAGATTGTGCTACACGAATTTCTCCTGGCATCACTGATGCTGACAGCCACTCCTGCTCAGACTTCTTCTTTACCTCTTAATAAAGAAATATTTACAATGGCATCTGTCTGTCTCCTCCATTTAACTAGTTCCCCGCTCCTCTTCTCATTGACAGGCAGGCTGCTTTGCAGAGGGTGATATGGGTTCCTGTAAATTCAGTAAACGCATTTTATTGCCAGCCAAGCTAAGAGCGAGGACCACACAGATTGTGTTCCGCCAAAAGAACAGCTGAGCCAAAGTATCCGCAATGAAAGTGCCAGCTCTCTGAGTACCACTAATTAGAAAAGGAAGGTAGTGCATGTTGGTTCAACTTTGCCTATGAGGTTAAGAAACATCATATAAGGGGAGAAGAAGGGTCAGAAAAATGCTCTCTATCAGTTTGGACTGTGAATATCATGCTTATTTTTTTCTTGAGCGGAAGTAGTAACCAGCTTCTGTTGTCTGTAATTCCAAAAATTATTATACAAACTATTCCAATCATTAAAAAAAACCATCTGGAAAAGAGGAGAAAAACATTGTAGACAATATGCATGTGTAAGCCAACAGTGAGTATTAGATTTTGCCAAAAATGTATAATAAACGTCATTTCATTCCAACTTGTGGCAAGCACATAATGGCACAGATAACCATTATCTGATCACCATTAAGTGTGTCCTGACCACTAAGACAGTTACTAGTAGTAGACAAGTAATTACTTGGAAACAATTACTACTGGTTTTTGCACAACTTTTCTGAGATCCCCAGGTCAATTTGGTAGTTCTTGTGACTCTGAAGTCCACTGTATAAAAATATAACCATGCAGTTATGTTGTTGAATCTATAATCCAAAACTTTAGGGTTGGTGGCCCATGTAAGAGAACAGTCTTGATCCAAATTACTTTTATAGTATTTCAACACACAGAGTGATTGTTTAGATTTAAAATATTACATTGGACCACATTTTACACAGGCATTCTAGTGCAATAATTCTAAATGCAGTCCCGAACCAGTAGTAACACCGGTTGAATCCCACCCCTGTCTGAGTTATATTTAGTATTTTATTTACAATGAAATTACATTTTATCTTTCTAGTCAATAATAGGTAGATTATAAGAAAATAATGAAAAACAAGAATGAACAATTTAAAATATGCCTGAAGCATGATGAACCAAAGGTTCTTGGAAACACATAGTTTTCTCCCTAAAATGTTTGGCTTGCAGGGATCTTTTAAGTAGGATTCTAAAACACATATCTGCACCTGTAAAGGCCTCCAGCTGTTGACCCAGAGGTATACTGGTTCATTTTCATTAGTTGGTGTGATAAACATCTTCCTCATCTTTTTCCTCCCAGAGGGGATTTTTTTTTGTTTCTTTGTTTCACACAGGAGCGTCAAAATTATAAACCAGCCCTGCCCAATCCTTCATAAATGAAAAATAAACCACATTAAAGAACTGGCTTAGACTGGGAGAATGTAATGTAGCAGCTGTCTCAGATGAAAGGTTTCTTAGCTCTCCATGTGTGTATGTGTATACAAATGTAATACATACTTGTGCTAGCCCAAATTAACCTCACAAGCTTCTCTGGTGCCTGGTTTGCATGACATTTGTTAAGTGTATAAAATGGCAAATTTGCTAAATTTCCCAGAAAAAAAAAGTTCATCAAATGAAGTTGCATCCCCTTTTCTTTATTCGGTTGAAGGGAAAACCAAGGTTTCCAAAGCATTCTAATGTTGAATTTCTCATAAAGTCAAGTCTATTACTGAAAAGAATATTATCACTTGGGGGTCTTGATCTTTACATAACCCAGTTGCTATTATAAAACATAAGGTTTTAAATTCAGACTAGCATATTGGATGATGCCTTACACATTTCAGTTTACAAATTAAGACTCTAGTTCATGCTTTCTTTAATTTATTCCCTTGTAGCCCACTTCACACTGGCAAAATGATCTAGGTCTAATCTTGTATATTCTGTGATTTGGTTAATACTCTTAACATTATTCAGCAAACATAATAATAATTTATTTTATTTTATTTGGACTTGTATGCCGCCCCCTCTCCTGAAGGACTCAGGGCGGCTCACAACTAAAAGCACGAACAATAAATAATTAAAAATAATTAAACCCCAGAAACAAGCCCAAACCGCTAAAACCAATTAAAA
>AZIM01000276.1:264863-277414 GCA_000516915.1 Ophiophagus hannah
TGCCCTCATTGATTTGAGGCGGGGAGGAGGGAGGCGGGGGAGGCGCTGCCTGGGGGGTCTCTTCTCTCTCCACTTTGGTGAGCTGTTGCTTAGCAGCTAATAATAGGAGATGTTTGCGGAGTAATTTGCCTCTTCCTCGGCCAATGGGAACTGGAGCACTTTCCCATCAAACCAAACCTTCCTCCCCCCTTTCCTCTTTTCAGGATCTCGAAGGAGGCTGTTTGTTCCAAATGTTGGTGGGACGGGTTCCGAGGCGCACTGCACCGCCGGGCACCCGAGCGCCTCTCCTCTCGCTCTCGGAGGCTGTGTGAGTGCTTGCTTTCCCTACCACCACCACCCCGGTCTCTCGCCGCGCAGTCGAAGGGCCACGCTGGGCGGCGCCAAGGGCGCCTGGGGTGCGCTTGGATGGCCCCGGATTCGCCCCCATAATGTTCGCATGGGATCCCCGCAGAAGCCATTCTGAAGCCTCGGACCCCGCACTTTTCTCCCGTGGATTACCGCTCTTGGGAAGCCGCCGGAGCTCCCTCGCTTCTCGTCAGCACCGTCCTCGTTCGACCCCGCACCATGGCTGCGGGTCAGCCGGTCCCCGGGAGCGGGGGCTTCTTTGGAGAGCTCCCGTCGCCTTACGCAGCTGCTGCCAACTCCGATCTCCTCCGGAGACCCAGCTATTGCCACGCAGCCTTTGCCCTCAAGCAGATCTCCAAGGTAAGGAAGCGGGACGGCGGCGCTTTCCCACGGATGGGGAGGAAGACGAGTTTGTAAAACTTGGGGGTTCCTTCCCGCCAGGAGCAATTGCAAAGGGGTGAAGGCGAAAGCAGCCCTCTTGGGCGCGGGCGTGAGGTCTGCGCGGCGATGGACTCTCCAGGAGTCCCTCGGCTTCTTCGGGGTGGGAGATGAAAGGAGGGGGCCGGCTCTCGCATGCGTGCTCCGGAGACAGTCTGGTCTGTGGTCCCAGAAGCTGGTTTTTATTGAAAGAGGGGAGACGAGGCAGAGCCGTCCTGTGGGTGGGGGGACTGTTCCTAAATGGGGAGCCAGGAAAGGCCTACTCCCGAAAAGATTCCTGAGAGGATGCGAAGGGGTTAGGAACAAGGGGACCCAGCCACTCGAGTGTGAGGAGGAGGAGGATGGATTTTCTCCAGTCATGTGGAAAGACTACCATGGTCAGGGCTTCGGAAGAAACACTGGGGGAGACCAAGGGAGCCAACTGAGAGAAGGGTGGAAGAGGATGAGGGAGTGAGGTAAAACAAAAAGATGCAGCTGACAAATGGGGAGAAAAAGCTTACACCTCTTCTTCTCCCCTCTTTCCCTGGAGAGTATCTGGGAGTTAAGTTGACCAGATCCTTGACCTTCTAGCTGCAATGAGGCTACAGACACCAAACAAGGAGCTTCAGTTAAAAGCTGTGTTCAGGAGAAAGAGAAGGTGAGATTCCTTCTCTAAGCCATTATCTGGGTGGGACAATCCCACCAAGTTTTAACTGTAAACTTTACAGTGACTTCTTTTTTTTTTTTTTGCATAGCCAAAATATAAGTGTAGATGGACCCATATCTAGAAGCATCAGTCACTAGTGCAGCAGCCTTTCTAAAACATCCTTCAGGTGTGTTAGACTATAAAGCCATCATTTTCAGCCATCACAACCCTAAAATACAGTGTGTGAAAATTATGGAGTACAGTCCCACGCATCTGGAACTGCCCAAGGCAAAGGGAGGCTGAACAAACTCCTATCTTCAAACTAGAAGGGAAGAATCAGCAAGGAGATTAACAAATTACTAGCAAATAGATTCAATTGAGCCATAACAGATGACTATACAGAACACCTATGGCCTCACAAATCTGTGAGTAGGATTTCACAGGAATGCTTCACTTAAAGATAGTAAATCTTCTTTACCCCAGTGCTAGCTAATCCTCAAACAGGATGTTCCATGTAAGGAAATCATTTTGGCTAACTTTCAGTTTTTCTCCCCAGGGTAAGGCTGTTGGCCAGAAAGCACCACTGTGGCTGCGGGCCCAGTTCCAGGCTCTGTTGTTTACACTGGGCTGCTGGATCCAGCGTCATTGTGGCAAAGTGCTTTTTGTGGGGCTGCTGGTCTTTGGGGCACTGGCAGTAGGGCTGCGAGTAGCCTCCATCGAGACTGACATTGAACAGCTCTGGGTAGAAGGTAAGTTTCTTCCTGGTTGATGTGATTGCTAGGAGGACTACATGTAGCATGGAGTGTGTTGGGAGCGAGGTAGAAGTTGTCTAACACATTGGAAGAAAATTTAGTTTTGGTACCAGCCAGCTCATATATATATGAAAAGGAATTGTGCCCTGGTGTAGTATGTATGTAAACTAGTAAAAAAATTTTTTTTACTTTTCAATGGAACAAAATAATTTTAGGACATTTCTTTGCATTACATACAACAGATAAACATTGATTAGCAGATGTTGTTAAAGTATGGAATATAGACTTTTCGTGTTTTATGGCAGTTCTCATGGAATTATAGGCAACTTCAAAGTAAACGTAAATAAATATGGGTTTTACTTCAGTTTTGTTCGTTTTTGTCACTTAAGATTACAGAGATTGCGTGGATAAAAGGTATCCAGAAGGTATCTGTTTTGAAGGTTTTACTAATGAGATGCAACATATTAGGGACAGTTTCTGAAGTTTTGGGAAACCACAGATTTTGATGTTTACTTATTTATTTATTACATTTTGCTTTCTCCTTGAGAAATTTCAAAGTTGCTAGTCTGACATATGAAGTATTATGCAGAGGTACACCTATATAGTTTAAGCAAAAGAATTTTAGTTATCCTTCAGGCCATTTTCTGATAAGAATGAAATTGTGGTTATTCTCTAGACTGACCTTGTGCCTAGGCCAGGAAATTTCTCTTTATTCTCAAGTTTGTTCAGTCACATTTAAATTAATCTATTAAAAAAACCTATGAATTAAAGCCAAAAGTTTTAGGAAGCATATCTTACCCACAGTCCAAAGATTTAATGACTTTTTAAAAGAGACAGTTTGACTCCATTGCCAGACTTGTTTGTAGGAGTGTATGTTTGTGTATAAAACTTTCATCACTATTCTGCATGTGTGTGCCTGTGCACATTGTCTCGAAGTGTGTGCAATCCAGATTTCTATCAGTGAAAATGCATTCCTTCACAAATACAAGTATAATTAAATTGATATTCTCCCCTCAGATATGGTTTTTCTTGCCACCACTTCCTCTTTGGTTCATTACATTATTGATATTCAAACACTGAATTATAGGTTTGAAGGTAATACTGAAGGAGCGAATAATTATAACCTGCAGCCAAGCTGTCAGTTGCACTTTGGTTTGGATCACACACTCTGGCAAATGAATTCAGGTTAAATGCAGGCAGCCCAAAACAATGGCATCATCCAGGAATACACTTTAATTTGATTAAAAAAATGATCTTTTTAGGAAGTCCAGCATGCTAACTCTTTTAAAATTGTTGCTATTTCACCCTGTTCTTTCCCTTCCATCCACTCCCTTGCAATCTTCTCCCTTCCAACTCCAGGTTGTGCTGAGTTTTCACACCCTGGGACTTTATTTATTTATTTATACTTTTTTTTTTGCAAGCAGCCTGGGAGCTTTCCAAGAGCAGATGTTTCTCTGTGATGACTGTCAGCGATCTTTGGCGTTCCACACCTCCTCCCCCTGCACAACCCAAACTCCCTGTGTGGTCCTAAACTACTCTTGGATTTTGTTCAACAATAAAGGCAACTTTACTCTTCCACCCTCCCACTCCCTTTTAAATAAAACCACACTCACATGAATGCCAGTAAAGTTTACCCACCTGTTTCACACTCTGAAAGGGGATTGGAAAGAAAAGAAAATACCTCAACCTTAGCATTTTCCCCTCCCCTACTTCTTGCCTCTGTGTGATAGAGTCTCATGGCAAAAAGGAGATCCATCAAAAATCTGCAGCTGTTTAAACATTTAAAGATGGGAAATACCCTTTTTTGTAATCAACACATCTTAGTCCAAATCAAGAACCTCCCCTCTCCCCAGAACCTATAGAACTGGGTTTGTTCTTAGTTACTGTTTGGTCACTGACAGTTTGCTCAGTTTTTGCCACAGGGTTCTTCTTTTTTGCCTGTCCCAGTGTTGAGTTGCTGCTTGCAGGATCTAGGGCTCAGCTTTGATTGCTGCTAAGAAGAGAACCTATGCACAGTCTTAAAAGAAATTCTCACTGATGGCATTTTGAATATATACTTCTCAACACCATAGGTTGTATATTACAGCAAATCATTCTGATTGTACTTGTACTTCAGTGAAATGCAGTGTTTATCAGTTGACTAGCATTTGCCACGCATCATTTTGAGATATATTGTTGTGGATAGCTATGTGCTGGGAAATTTGGATACAAAAAGTTACAGATGGAAGTAAGAGAAGATTGCACTTATATATCTCCTTTCCTGCTGTTTCTCCATCTTCTATGAATGTGGTTATAAATCCTTTGGTAGTTAAAACACAGCTTTTTTTCTTGGCAGTAAGTACTGATGTGAAAGTGCTTTTTGAATTCTCCTGCATTCTTTTCTGTAGTTATTGTGGGTCTCTTGAACATAAGTTGGTTATCAACATACTGATTTCTAAATCTGTTACCAATCCACTACCTCCAAACTGATTAGTTATAGTGCTATGCACAGAATACAAAGCAGACAATATATTTGGGTTCATGACTGAATTTGACATATGCTTCATCCTTAGTCATCTTTGATTGTTTTAGTTTGAGGAAAACCCTAAATGGATACATCTTGGATAGTGAGAGGAAAACTTTTTCTGCATTTCAGAGATTGACAAGACTGAAACCAAAAATAGATAGACCAGAGTTGAAAGTGGGCATGCCCCTCTTTCTCTCTTTTGCTCATTCTCTTGTCTTAAACCACCTCTTCTTTCCTCATATAGAGGTAATTCTTAAGGGAAGAAGAAATAATTCATGCCAGACATCAGAACTAGTTGGTACGTGGGGATCCTGTTTTCTTTTCTGTACTTTGAGTTTTTCCCTTAGTCTTTTTCTCTTCTCCTAAACCTCCAGATTTAACTCTGGGCTCATCCACATATTGAAAGTGGCCTGTGGATCTCACAGCACAGATTGTTAGCCCTGATCTAGGGAGGGGCTTCTTTTATCCTACTGTAGTATAATTCTTTCTGCAGGTTCATATCAATGGCAACTTCTTCAAATTTATTTCATGAGTATGGACAGGTAGTCCTCGACTTACAATTGCACTCAAAATTTCTCTTGCTAAGTGAGACCTTTGCTAAGTGAGTTTTGCACCAGTTTACAACCTTTCTTGCCACAGTTATTAANNGAATCACTGCAGTTGTTAAATTAGTAAGACCGTTGCGAAGTGAATCTTGCTTCCCCATTGACTTTGCTTGTCTTAAGGTTATAAAAGGTGATCACGTAGTCCCAGGACTCTGAGTCAGTTGCCAAGCGTCTGAATTTTGATCATGTGGCCATGGGATGCTGAAATGGTCATAAGTGTGAAAAATGGTGATAAGTCACTTCTTTATGTGCCATTGTAACTTTGAATGATCACTAAGTGAACTGTTGTAAACTGAGAACTACCTGTAGATTACAATAGATATAGGAATCATCCTTCAAATGTATCTTCTACCCAAACATTGGTTCTGAAAGCAGAAAATGTTCAGTCTATGAGAAATGATAGCAGAGACTATGCTAAATAAAGAACTTGGAATATAGCTATTGTAAAAATCAACATCACATCTGATGTTCTGTTTTTCTAGTCATCAAAATAATCATGGCTGTCTCCTGTTCTTGCATACTGTTCCTCTTTAGATTCCTTCCTCCCAATTATTCAATCTGCAATGTTGTTATAAATTATCCTTCCTTAGCGTGTTACCATTCAGAGTGCAACTCCTGTCATTCTTTACCATGATTCCTAGCACACCAGAAGAATAACAGATTGGAAAAGATTTTGTGTAGATACAAGTGTGACCTGCCATCTAAACCTGGATTTGGTGCTTTTGGTTTGTATAGTGTAGATATGATTTTCCTGACCTAAAAGCACTAAGGCTTTTCCTCATCTTGAGGGCATTATTTCTTTACTTCAGAACTGAATGATATGAAAGGATAACAGTTGATTGGGAATGGTATCAGGAAAACCTCTATTTAAAATATTTCTGCAAGTCATGTCTTTTGGTCTGTAAGAATGTTTGAGACAAAGCAACTGCCAAATTAAATTTATGTTCTTGAAATATGAATGGTTTAAAAGATTTTGAGGTTGTTAAATCTTTTTGTGGTTTATTCTGGAAAAAGATCAAACCATTATTTGGTTTTAATAAAATAACTTTTTCTATTGCTGATATCTTAAATGACTCAGAGAAAGAAGGCAATAGTATCTTAGGTGGATTTTTTCCATGAAGCTAAGGATACACTAAGTTCATAATTCTTTTAGGTGGACATTGTTCTCCTCAAGTTTTGAGCACAAATGGTTTTGACCAATTTTATGCACTGAAATGTGATTTCAGCAGTGAAAGATCAAGCTTTTTCCTCATAGCTTAGGAGGTTGAACTTTCTTCCTCAACTCAATTTTTACTAAAGTGTCATTTTCGGACACATTGGGATATGTTATCTCTGCATAAAAAAAACCTCAGAACATTTTCCAAAGATCTACTGACAATTAAGATACTGTAAATATATTCCATGAGCAACATTCAGGATTGGCATCTTATAATTAGAAATGTGGTAAAACAATAATATTGACATTTTCAAAAATTCTGGAATAAGAAACATGAGTTTTTATCTATCCCACAAAGTAGCATTTTAAATTTGAATCTTTTTTTTAATCGCTTGCATCTTTCTATGTATAATCGGTGGGTGGATGGTAATAGCCTGATAATAACATCCAGATTAGAAAGAAAAAACTGGCATTGAATTGAAATCATACATAATATGCTTTTCTTTACTATGAACTGATGAATGAGTTTCCAGAGGATTTCTCAAATTTACATAGTGTACTCTGTCATATATTACAGGTATTTATTACAATGAGTAATCCTAAAAACTTGAACCTGCACACTTTCCTGAAAACTCATAACGTTTTTCCCAATGGAAAAATGGATTTTAGGTTATTTTTTTTCTTGTCTCATGATCTAGGCAGCTTTATAAGGCTCCAACTTAGAATCAGTTGTTGGGAATACAGTAGTAGTATCTTTACTCATAAGTAAACTAAGCCTTATTTAATATAAATATAAAAACCCAGGTGATAATCTTTGTCTGGGTTGTATTATTTTAACCTACAAGTGGGAGCTTGCACAAGTGCTCCTCTGTTTTCCAAACACACTTTTAGATTTTAAAAAAACCTTGCATATCAGAAAGAATGCTCTAAATCATTCTTTTCCTTGAAATATTCATTTTCTATTTGTAGGATTTGTTTGTGTGTATGGAAGATTATGGAAATCCTGATCTGTGGCATGAAGGGTATAGTCCTGAAACACATTTACCATCATTTGGTGAGAACTAAGCTAAAAAAGTGTGTGTTTTTTTAAAGCCAATCCCATGTAGTAGCATTCTAACAACTAAAATATTTCGTTTTATTTCTAGTTAAAACCCACAGAATTTCAGACAGTTCACTAACAGCATTTGGATTAAGCCAAAAAGGGATTAATCTCAGTTTATAAAGAATATAAGATTTTTAAAATTAGTATCTGGTTTTTGGAATTTCGGAGCAAGAAACGAACCTCTTAAATGTTCAGTCACATCAGTGTACAAAATACTAAACATGACTATGGGTACTACTGATAGTGATCATCCTAACCACCAGTTTCATACTAGAGAAAAAGTTGATAGTGATGTCAAGGGGATTGGTTAGAAGCCCTTGTAGGTTAATCTCTTTGATGGCACTTGCCTGTTGGTGTAGTTATATCCATGGTAGACTGCTCAGTAGGGATTAAATCTAAAGCTTGAGGCTTGGAAACAAGCAAGTATTACGGAGGCAAAAGGTCATGGCTGATTTATAGGCCAGGGTGACCTCAAAGAAGGCAGGTTTAATTTTTAACTAGAATGTTTTAGTGTAGCTGGCTGCAGGACTTTTTTAAAGGTAGCTGCTACTGGATGATTATTCTGGCAGACTAAATGCTTTTATCTTGCATTCCCCAAAGTGTGCAAAAAGTAGGGGGGGGGAATCATAGAAGGCTTTTTGCCCATTCATATTAAGTGGACAAGAACAGAAAAAAAGATGAAGAAATGCTAGTTACCCAGAGATCTGGAAAGTGCTATTGGACAAACAGATGTTTGTTGTTCTAAAATAGTAGACAAGATTCTTCTGACCTTAAATATGTTTCCATATCTTGAATATGTCCGGACAGATAAAGGATAGTTGTGTTTCCTGCTCCAGGAGTTACATCTGGGATTTGTTTTTTTGCTATGGATCTACCTCTTAAATAGGATCATTCAGTGAAGATTGATTTTCTTTTAATAGTCAAAATCAAATGACTTAATTGGCACAGTAAGTTATGGATGAGGTGACAGCATATTTGTAGACTGGGATAGAACAAATCCTAGATTCAATTCTACCTTAGAGACATAGAAAGGGCCTAGTAACACAGGAGCAAATTAACTTGTGTATTTGAATATAGTATGTGACTTGAAGCAGAATAAGAGGAAGAAAGATTCTGAGATTTGGATATTCTGAGACTATACAAGCCTGACATGTTAACTCCATTCTGTTAATTCATTTCAGTCTCGTGATCTAACATGTCTTTATGTGATGTTCAATAAAGAATGCCTCAACTATTTGAAATAATTGTGTATATAGAGTGCTGAGATTCAAAAACAGAAGATATATATTCATTCAGAGAGAGTTGATGTTTGATGGAAGCAGATTTAGCCTGACGCCTCTGCATATGGGATGAATGAAACTATCTTTGAATTAGATCAGACCACAGGATGTTTGTGATTGGAGATGAACCTCATCAAAGTGGACAATTTGAAGAATGTTAGATGGCCCATCGTATGTTCAATTAGGCTTTTCTACTTTAGCCAGCCTTGTGAACAGATAAATAAACTGTGACTGTGGGGTCTGCATACCTCACTCATAAGAGCAAATAAACAAGCCCCCAAGGCAGCTGAATGCAGAGGCCAAGGGGCTTCAATGTATATGTGTAAGTAATATTCTTGGGTGGGCAGCAGAGGTGGGTGGCCTACTGGCTAGCTGAAGGCTCTGAACGACTTTGGTGCTGATAAGAAGGAAGAAGGAAACATCTGAAAAGGGTAGGAGCCATGGGTGAGATGGATGACATAGGCTGAAGTGTAGTTCTCATAGTGTTAGGCATTTGTGTTTCATGGATGCAAAAGAAATTGGAAACAGAACTTGAGATAACATGACAGACCGCATGAAGTTTATATTGATTTTGAATAGCCAACATGAAGTTTATTATTAAACAGCAAACTGAAACATATGCATAAAAAAGCATATCTCAAAATGCTGCGAAGCATCAGGATCCAGCAAATACCAAAGAAATTAGGTAATTCATAGCAACAGGCTACAAAGAATTATCACATATTCTCAAAATTCTATAGAAAGTGCCTTGTTTACAAAAGAAAAGCCAACTTGTTAATAATTTTCTTTCTTCTATGAAAGAAATATCTGCTGATAGGCTTCTTAAATTAGACAACCAATGTATACTCATAGATAGGCCAACCACTCTACTGAAATGACAGCTTACTCACAACAACAAGTATATGAATTTTGTTTTGTGATGATTTAAGAAAAGAAGTTACTTCCATAATCATCTTAGCCTGCGTTCAGTATCAGCTTTGGCAGAAAGATCAGAAATTTAATTTGAGATTCACAAACCCAGTTAAAGTACATGTATGAAGAATGAAATAGTTTATTTATTTAATAAATTTATATGATCACCCATCTCACATATGTAACTCTGGATCACAAACAACAATTACACTGTATTGAGCACTGTAAATAGAAAATAAAGCATATTAAAAAAATAGTAAGAAGAAGAAAACATTTTCCTTGCTTGCTAATAAGTTATTATTTTATACTTGTAGTACAGAATAATATTAGCGGTGTCAATGTCAGAAATAAAATAATGCTGGCAAATGAACCCAGTGTTTAAAGAGTTCAGGAAAAACCAATTTAAAGTTATCATGCAAAGTAATTATTTTTGCCAATTTCTAATAACTGCACCGAGTTTCTTGAATTGATAATTAATTCTAGAGAATGAAAGTGTTTTCAGATATACTCTAAAAACAGAAATATAATGACAAAAAAAGAAAAGAAATTTGTTCACTGTCTTCCAAATCTGCTTTGTTTTCTGCCTTTGCTTTGACATTTGCTCTAAGAAGCATCTTCTAACTGTGATGGTCTGCTTTGAAAGGATCTTTCTTTTCTCAGACTAGCTGAAACTTGCTAGAGTTGCCACTCAGGCTGTTTCAGTTTTCCAAAGAATTGAAGGATTGGGGGAGGAAAACTTTTTTTTTTGGGGGGGGGGGCAATTGAACAAGAGAAAAGAAATAGGAAGGACAAGTTAAAATAAAAATGGGCTCTCTCTCCACCTTGTTCATCTGCTTGGAAATGTGGAATCAAACATTTAAGGCCTAGGTGAGGGAAAATGTTTAGATTTTTTTTAATGTTATTTTTTTGGCAAGGGGCTAACTATAGGACAGAAAATGGAGAGAGCAAAAAGGAGAGAGGAGTGTTATTCTCTGGTCCATCTCCCCCCCCCCAGGCCAGGCTTGGAAAAGTGGTCTGAGTTCAAAAAATTCATTTCTTGCCTGAATGAAGGCAGCAATGTGGAAAAATTTGACCATTCAGAGGGGGATGAATGTATGTTTCAACCCCACATTAAGTCACATTAGCAGGCAGTGGAGTGCTTAATGTGGGCATTTTTCACAGCGGCCAACAGAGGAGATGATTAGCATAATTAGTCCAGGCAACTCTATACATATGGAAATGCCAAATGCGTAAATGCCAACACCAGTGGAAATTTATGTCAATGCTGACAAGAGTCTTAGCAGTGAATGGCTCCAAACTGAATCTCTTTTAGCCCTCTTTTTTGAGGGTCGGGCCTTCCCCATATCTTTGGCCAAGGCTCCTTCAGGCCATTCCTGTCCCCGCTCACCCCCTCCGCACTGGGAACCTGAGCCCTTTGCATTTCTGGTAAATAAAGACATTAATTTAGGTCTGGAATAAACAAAAGGACAAGCCAGGTCTGGGGATTGGGGAGTAGGCCTCAAGCAGGCCTTTCACTGCTCTTCTTAAAGCCGGATCCCCCGCCCGGCCTGCCAAGCACTCAGCACCCCGCCCCCCACACCTTGTTTATTTAGAAAGCAGCCTGGCGTCTCTGTCTTTGTCCCCCATTTAGGTTTGTTAGAGAACAAGCACCAGGGGATGCAGCACATCTCCCCCTACCTCAAACTGTTTAGCCCCAAGCGGTTAGCTTAATAGGGTGCCCAGGCACCCTTTCTTCTCTTGATGGAGCCAGCCAAGGAACAAGATCCTGGCTGGATGTGTTTTGACAGCAGTAGGCAGCTAGCGGCCGGCTGGCCTTTCAGAGCAGCCAGGACAGGTAAAAATGGCTCTTTTAGCCTGCCCCCAGTGAGACTTCCTCCTGAGCAGCATGGCTCCTTTCATAGCCGCCTTAATCCAGCTAATCCGGCCTTCAACACTTTGAAGGTGGCCCATGGCATGTGCGTGCTGCTTGCTCTGTGCAGGGGACGCTGCAAAAAAAAAAAAATTCAGATTCAGCTGCCACAGCCGTGTGTGTGTGTGTGTGTGTGTGTGTGTGTGTGTGTGTGTGTATTGCCCCTCCACTATCCTGCTTTCTATTTCAGGTCAGCCAAGAAATCAGATCCCCACATGGAACTGGAGGGGACACAGCTGTCCCCTTGGTCTCCATTATGGCTGCATTATTCAGTTAATTGCTGATAGGAGTAATCATGGATTAAACCAAACATAAACTGTCCATGCTGGGGCCTTATTTTCAACCTGGCTCAAGTCCAAGTCCATCTAGACTTGTTTTCTACTTCTTATAAGACAGCTTCTAATTGTTTATTGAGGAGTTTCCTAGTACTGCAGTGAGCACATATGGGGTAACTTGCCTGCATGAAGGCTTCAACCAGACTTTGGCAGTGCAAAATATTCTTCAATCCTTTAAAAAAGGAGTTGACAAGTTTCATAATAATTAAAGTCTGTAAACCAAAATAAACCTTATAGGTCTGTAGTGAAGACAAAATATGATATAATTCTTCCTAAAAATTGTCATTTGACACATTCTTGTATTAGGCAACAAGTTTATACTACATAGCATTGATATCTAATATTAAGGGTAATATTTTTAGTTTAGTCACATATAAAGCAAAAAAAAGAGGTTCATCATGGATATTCATAATATTTAATTTTAAGGCATTTCCTTCAGTGATATTTGTTTTTAATTATTGCTTTTTGTTTTTCCCAACCCAACCCAGCAATAGAAGTACATTGTGAAAAAGGAGCTTAGGTTTGTGTATGTCCAGGGGTGGGTTTCTACCGGTTCTGTCCGGTTCTGTAGAACTGGTAGTTGTGA
>AZIM01000276.1:280028-295569 GCA_000516915.1 Ophiophagus hannah
TGGTCATAAGTCAAGGACTACCTGTATCTCTATATTCTTGCTTTCTTGCCCAAGCAGTACAAAAACAATGTTTTAAAACAATGGGAGCAAAATTAAAATAACTCTGCTGTGCTTATCTTAGCTTAGAATAGGCAACTGACATAAAAAAGAGGAAGATTACTACCAAGGAGATTCTACTTTTTGTAGTCTTCAGGATTAAATATCAGTAATGAACAGAGAACCCAAAAATGATTTTTAAAAGCAATTCAATTCAAAACCAAATCAAAATGTCATATAATAAAAAAGTATGATGCCACCAAACAACATAGGGTACCATTCAATATCTCTCTTCGGGTTCATCAAATCTTTACAGTACTTGGGACTAAATAAAGGCAAAGTATCAAGTATCAAAATGTTTATATTTCTGTGTACTTTTCCAATCTACATTTTGTAGTCAATGTTCTTGGAGATGCTCTATTTTCCTCTAATGCCACCCCCAAATTCATAAGATGCATTCATATATATGCATGGTGTAGCATCTTGCAGAAAGTATAGGATCTGGTAGATTTTGGCTTTGAGAGGTTGGATCTCACATGGCTAGCGCTATCATAGAACTAATCATTTTAATCAGTCAAGTGACAGTTTGTAGAGATTTAGCTAGAACAAATCTGTTTCAATAAAATTATAAGGATCCTCTCTGGGCATTATGGTATGCTTGAGTTAATACCAGATGTGCTTTACAAGTGCTTTAATTTTGTGGCTGTTTATGGTTTGTGTTATGTTTGATGGCTGTGATACCTAGAATGCTAAAAGGTTTTGTGTCCAAGGAAAATTTTTGATTTCTTTTCCACTAAATATCTTCTGAAAGTTTCATTTGGATATATTCTCCTTTAAATAGGTAAATTTGGACAAGTGACAGTAGAGATCAGTGCTCTAGATTCTGGACAAAAGGAGGAATCTCCTCAGGATACATACAAATATAATGTATATACAAATATAGGCAATTAACAAAATGTAGGCAATTTAGGCAACTTGCATTTGGTAACTCCAAATATTTTGTGACCAAGTCTTTCCCATTCTGATTCTGAACATAACTGGACAGGATTGCTTCAGCAGAATTAAGAATTTAAAGTAGAAATGCTTTTCTCTTTAGTATACCTTTTGTTTTAAGCTCTGTAAATTGAATGATGCCAGTGTTGGAGCACTATATTTTCCAATAAAGTTGTAGTTGCCTTGAGAAAATCCTGACTTTTCAGTGAAAAGTACATCAAATGCTTAAAAATGTAGCTGGTTTCTCCCACTTCTCTGGCACATCTATTCATGGAGTGTGTCTAAGCAAAAATATTTGTGCATGCATAGATTTATGTAAAATTTTCTTAGCAGTTTTATAGAAGTGATTTGCCAAACAATGCTGGAATTCCCAGTAGTCCCCCATCTAAGTACTAAGCAAGTCTGACCATCCATAACTTTTTAGATCAGTCAATGTCAGCTAGGTGCTACTAGGCAAACAATTAAACCTAGCTTTTGTAGTCAGTTAGCTTTGAACTATGGTGTTGGAGAAGACGCCTGCGAGTCCCTTGGACTGAAATGCTATCAAACCGGTCAGTCCTAGAGGAGATCAACCCTGACTGCTCTTTAGAAAGCCAGATCCTGAAGATGAAACTCAAATACTTCGGCCACCTAATGAGAAGGAAGGACTCACTGGAGAACAGCCTAATGCTCGGAAAGATTGAGGGCCATAGAAGAAGGGGATGACAGAGAATGAGGTGGCTGGATGAAGTCACTGAAGCAGTAGGCGTGAGCTTAAATGGACTCCAGNTTGTCCATGGGGTCGTGATGGGTCGGACATGACTTCTCAACTAACAACAACAGGTGGTTCAGTATACTGTGCCATGTGAAAATAAAATATAGAGTCAGTTGAATAAACAGTTGAATTAACCATGGATAAAAATGATGTGTATCATGGAATAATGATCACCTCTAAGCGGTTCTCCACCACCCCATTCCATGAAGCAATTCTAAATTACATAGTCTTAATAAGTTGTCATAATACTAACTAGGACTTCATAAATGCAATCTTCTTATTTTGAATATTCTCTTACAGTGGTACCTTGATACTCAACTGCTTTGAAACTCATTGAATTTGGTACTCAATGGATTTTGACACGAAAATGTTGTCCTGGTACTCATTGTTTGTTTGGTATTCAATGCACATGTTAGAATTTGTTGATATTGGCTGGCTTGTGACTCATTACATTATTCCTTATGGGAAAAAATTGTGTGGTACTCATCGTTTTTAATAGTCATCATGGCTCCCAGAACCAATTAATGATGAGTACCAATGTACCACTTTATATGTAATGAGTGTTTTTTTTTTAAAAAAAGATATCCTTGTTGTAACCCACTTAGACTTTTATAATTCAGAAAGAAAACCCTATAACTGATAGTGAACAGCTAGTATATATGCAATTCCTGGCATTGAATCAATGTGTTCATTAAATGTTCTATTAAGTATTCTACTTGCTGTGTATTGCACTAGCTGAATCAATCTAAACTGATATTGAGGTACTTTCTGGTTTAGCACATTACAACAAACTAGTATCAGTCGTCATGGCTAAGGATTTTCTGTCAAGGAACAGATGTCCTTCTGTTCCATTCAAAGCCAGAGAAAGATACTTTTTAGTCACTGAGGCTATCTGAGACTTTATGGACAAAGATATCAAATTGTGAAATTGTTTAATCTAAAGTAGGAAAATTGTCTAGCTCACAAACTCAGTAACATTTCAATCTTAAGAATTCCATTTTATCAGAATTCAGTTTCATCATAAATTCAACTCTCTATGGCATATCTCCAAATCCTCAATAGGTGTTAAAAAACAAAGCATATCAAACCCCATCTCCAGAAAATAGTCCACTGTATAGGAATTGAATTATGATAACAAGACACTAAAGTTGAGAGTATTAAGACACTGAGAAGCAGGAGCTTTTGTTTTTTATTACTGCAGGAATGCCTTATCCAAATCTGGAAGAATAGCCCATGCATTTTGGAATGACAATTTAAAGTGAATAGTTTCTAAATATGTTCATTTTTTAATCATGTTCTTAACTTACCTTGTTGGTTAAATCTTCCTATTTTGAATGTGATTCAATTCACACATTTTATTAAACTCTAATGTAATTTTGTTTAGTTTTGGCTTAAAATGTGTTAATCCAACCACTTGTGGTTTATTAAGAAAAAACATGGTTTTAATAATCCAGGGCTTAGTACAACATGTGAACTATATATTTTTTTCTCAGCTAAACTTCCTCAACTTGTGTTGGTTCAAGCACTACTCACTAAGAACAGTTCAGATTGTTTCTTTCTATCTATTCCAGACATGCTAGCTTTGAAAATTGTTCCTCCCAACTCAAATGAGTTCACTCAGCTGCTGGGATCTGATCACTGAAGCCTTTCTTCTGGCAAATGCTGTGAACTGAAAGATCCCAGCTGGAACTTGAGCACAAAGCAGTAAGAATTATCTTCAACTTTTAGACTAAGGCCTGGATTTGGGCTTATTCTTTTGAAAATGTGGAGTTATAGAAGGAGAAATGGGAATGTATTCAATTGACTCAAAACAGCTCTGAACACCCCTAAGATCCAGATAAGAAACATATTTTCCACATTGCATAATCTGATATAATACTATTTTACTTTAAATCAGTATCATTTACTGACCTGGAAAATTGCAGAATACAATATGCCGTATATGATATACCATTTTTAGTATTTAACAGTTCATAAAATTTTTAAAGGCAAATTACAAATGTCATGAATAAGTAGCATATTTCCAGGATACAAATATGTGCAGGAGGAAAAGCAGAGCAAATGTAATCAATGAATTGCCATAAATAGGAACTTTAGGTTGTAATATCTTCATTTTGATTTTTGCCTTTATGTAAAACTTGCAGTAATCTTGTATAAATAGTGAATTCTGCTCATGAAGCAGCAGGAATATATGATCATCACAACAGTGACGCAGTACCAGCATGAGATGATTGCCTAAGACACAATATGTTTAGATGTTGTGTGGCAATAGCTGGCTTTTCAATGTAACATTATGAAATTCCACTTCATTTACAGTAATTCAAGCAGCTCATATCTCGAGTAACTACTGTTGCTACTGTTTTGTAACTCAGATCAGGGAGTCAACCAAATGTAGCTCTGAAATGAAGTAGCTGGAAAATGGGATCAGATACAGCTAAGGGGATTGTATGTTGTGGATTTGTATTCCTGGTTATCTATTATCAGATATTTCATCTCTGTTTTGCAATCAAGCTAAATGGTTGTAAAAATAATGGAAAATTAAGATTTAATTATACCAATTACTTTTTCTGTAAGATTTTGTGAGTCTAAAAGAAAGCACTGTCCTATTAACCCGCAAAGCATTCTCTACTCTCTCAGAGAAGATCCTTGGATGCTTTGTACAGGTGAGAATGGTGGCTTCCCTAGGAATGTTAGTCTGTTTGCTGCTAGTCCTCAGGAAATATTTCAGTTTTCCTCTTGTAGAATATACCCTGATTTTATATAATATAAATGAAGTCAACCTATTTTTATAGATGGTGGAAGTTATGAATATAACAAATTATTCTTGCTTCTAACCATGCAATTTATCAGACTGTTATTATAAGACTGTTGTCTTCTGGGCTGAGAATATCACAGATTTCGCACTTGGGAAGTAATGCATTCAGGTTATCTGAAAACTGCTGTGTCATTGAGGGCAGTTTATTGCTTCTGCAAAAAAAAACAAAACATATTAAAGCTTCTATTTGCTTAATTTCTTATTCCAATAGGTAGCACTTTCTACCAGATTTAGGAATGACTCTGTATCAACTTGTAAAGTATCTTAGGAAACAAATTTAGAGACTTTCTAAACAATATATGCATTTTAAAATATTTTTACAAAATTTTAAAAGGAAAGAAGATACATTGAAGAAGGGGGAAAGTTTACAGTGAATTACAATGGTAACAATATTACAATGAATTACAATGGTAGTAATAGAAGATTTTTCAACTGTTTTACATATACTGTAAAATATACTGTATATTTATGGCATTATGCTGTTAAAATTATTTAAACACAGAAAATGTCACACATTATTTAAATGAACAAGCCTTATTCGTATTTTATAAATAGTGCATTTTGGACAGATTTTGTAAGTTAGCCCTTCGTTCAAAAACTGTTGCTCTATGATGCACTGTTTTGCCCAGGTAAACAGCATGAGTGCAAGAGTTTTACTGGTACATTAGACAGCCTATACCCATTGGATTATTGTTTCAGAGATATTTCTTTACCTAAACAGAGAAATAAATGACCTTGGGTGGGCAAGTGGGAGTGACTTCTGATTTCCTGCCAGCTTCCCCACTGAGTTTCCTTGCACTTTTAAACTGGAAGAGGTGGTGCTGAATTTTTTTCCTTTCTTGGGAAATACAGCAATTTTTCCAGTGCTAAAATTACAATATTTGAAAAGATTAAGATACATTTCCTATCTTCCAAATCTGTTGCCTGGGAACCATAGGCACATATTAGTGCTTATCACATGTTAACAGCCCCATCTACATTTTTAGTAATAGCTTTTCCTTCTAGATTAAAATGATTAAAATGGGACATTCTAAACATATTTTTTCTGGGTTGGTACATATTTGTAGCATGAGATTTCCCCTCACCACTCCTGGGCTCCCCAACAATCCACACGTGGAAAATAAAAAGTGTTCTGTGTCTTTGAGTAAAACATTAGTTCTTTCATACCACCTAAAGATCAGACTCCAAAGTGACTTGCAAGAGTTCATTTTTCCCAGGAACTCACTGTCCTGCGTTTTGTTATGGTGCATGTCCTTTCTGCCTGTTGGTGCACAAGAAAAGTTCAGCAGGAGCTAAGAGAGCTCTGATCATTTAACCAAAAATTAGGTTGTATAGAAGAATATACTGTGTTATTGGACATTATTTCTTTTTAATGAACATTTGTAGGTGGCAGGGAAAGGAATCTGGGCGATCTAGAAATGAGAAATATAATGGTAGCTTGATACTCATCATTAATTGGTTCCAGGAGGTGTGATGAGTACCAAAAATGATGAGTACCAAACAAATTTTTCCACAAGGAATAATGTAATGAGTCACAAGGCAGCTAACAACTACAAGTTCTATCTTGTGCATTGAGTACCAAGCAAACTATGATTACTGGGACAAAATTTTCATGTCAAAAGGCACTGAGTACCAAATTCAATGAGTTTCAAAGCAACTGAGTACCGAGGTACCACTGTATAAATAAATAAATAAATAAATATCTAGATGAGAACTATGTTATGGAAAAGGATTTAAATCTTGGGCCTATGCTGTGGTTCTAAATTACTGTAAATCACACTAGGTCTTCCATATTTGGGTTATAAAAATCCAAGCAGCTATTATATGCCAGCAAATTTTCTTGGTTGTTTACTGCTGTGTAGTTGTCATCTGGATTTTTGGAACCCAGGTATGGTAATTATACTTACACACAAATATGTCACATGTGTTCTTGGAGAAGAGTTGCCAATTGATTATTTTCACTGTTTAGATATGACATTTAGATTTTGTCTATATGCCAAAAATGTGCTCAAGGAGGCTCAGCACTATTAAAATACAAATAAACAGAATTACAACTGAAAAATGAAACAATTCAATCAAAAGGAAATGACACCAGCCCTAATTAAAACAAACTTCAGCAAAGCAATCAGTTTAATTGCCAAATGTCTACCAGAATGTCTCTGCCTGCTTGTAAAAGAGTAACAGAGATACTCTCTTTCAATTACTTTCATCTGATCCTGGGCTCTAAGACTCCTTGTTTTAGTACTCAATAGCAAAGAATGTTTGTAAGGCTACACCATTCCCTGTTGTTCTCTTCAGTTTCCCTTCCAGGCGCACCAATAACTACAAAAACCCTAACCTATCTTCTTTAACTTGGACTCTTATAAGTGGTTTGGAAACAAAATAGGAGGGCCTATTAGGGGGACTCATCTGGGTGGCCCACCTAGGAAAAAGGAGGTGTCCAGCAATTTATTCAAGAACCTATAATTATAGGGATAATTGTGAAGTTTCACTGCTCAAGTAGTGGCTTTGCTGTATCCAAGAGGAAAGAGGAGAAAGATGGTGTTAACTGAAACACTGCTTTTGTCAACAACAGGTAACTGATCTCATCTGCAATTCAGTTATACAACTGTCCATTTCTCAGCTAGGTAAGATAGTTGATTGCCTTGTCCCAGAATCTGTTAGGATGTTTCTGTGAATGACCACAGTAGTCCCATATAATGCATCATAACACAGTGTGGCATGCTATGGTTTTGCAAGAATAAAAAATAGTGTATGATCTAACAATACTGTACTCTGTAGCCTTATAGATAGCAAGCAAAATTTCAAAACAGATTCTTGCACTAAGTCTGTAAAAGTAAATTATCTAGGTACAAATCCTGTGGGATATACAGCACAGTTGAGATCCAGGATATCTGCAGTTTACAGGCGTAGTATTTGTGTCCCTGCTTCTCTTGTATGAGGAAACTGAATTGAGAGGCTGTGGGAATGGGTTATATATCTCTCCTGTGTGTATGTGTGCAATGTATGGAAGAGGAATGAGAGATAATCCAATCTAATACTCAGCAGAAATACAATTGAGGTTTGATCATGAGGGAAGAGAATCTTTTGCATGAAAAAGGAGAGGGCTTCTTTTGTTAATTGGAATAAAAAAGAATTTGCATAGGGCTTCTCATTAACATGCTCACTGTTGCTACCTCATTGGATCCTAGAACCTCCTCTCCCAATTTTGCATCAAACAAAGCACTTGTCTCAGTATAGGGGGAAGTGAACAGGAGCAGATGTGGAAGGGGGGGTGTTGTATAATGACTGACAGTTCCTAGTTTAACTCCCTTTCTGTCAGAGAGGAGAATGCCCCATATAAACATACTTGGCAGCTTCTCTCAGTTTGCCTTGTCTTTTCATGCTGCTCCCTGGTTAATTAAGGTGTTGGAATTTGAGGCTTCCTCAATCCACTTTGAAGCTTCAGATTCTCCTGTTCCAAATTAAACTTAATTATAAGAAGAGCTCCCCTCCTTTTCCACTTCACAACATTTGCAGATACTCTACCTTTTCTACTACAAAGGGTGTAATAAAGAACTAAATGCCCCTAGTGTTTCTTAAACCACCATTATTCACCTAAAGCAGAGCACAAACAAGGCTAGCTAGTTCAGTTCGGGAGTTTTTCTACAGTGCAGATAATGAGAAGGGCAAAGTTAAGCCAGGTTTTTGTGCCAAAGGGAGGGATTTGTGTGCATGCCAATCTCTCTCCATGCTTATTTTTGCCCTGGCCATTGTACAACATAAAACCATATCCAGGCAGTTGTTAACGAGACTCTATACTTAAAGCCCATCAAGATGGACTTTTTAAATTTTGGGATCCATCTTTGCCTGTGGCTTTAGAGTTTGGACTGAACATATTCTCCACCCTTCCTTATATTCTGGTTTTGCATGTGTGGTTTTCCTCTTGGGTGGCCCAGTCAAGATCAGCATAGCACAGCATGACTCCTGGTGTTTTGCCTCCCAAACAGCCTGGAATGGTTTGGATTCTGAGTCTGATGCTTCCCCTCCAGCTCAGAAGGATGTAGTGTGTCTGTCCCCTCCCTATGTTCCTTGGCATGGCCTCTTCCCTTACTGGCATCCTAGGAGGTTTTTTTGTGAGAGAATTCAGCTGATGCAAACTACAGTATTGGAATTATAGTTTATACTGAAAAATCACAAAATAGTAGCTCTTCGGCAGTGAGATTACCATAAAAACATAAGCTATCCTTATTAGAAGATACACAATCCTTGTTAAAAAATCCTCTGACATTAGATCAACATTAGTCCAAAGTAATTATCCAATTATTGTTTTTGTTAATGTCCTCATTTTCTGTTATTAAGTCTAAAAATGTTTTTTAAAAGTTATGCCAAAGTTAAATGCCCTGATAATGAAAACTTGAGTGATCAAAAATCTTTGCTGTAAATGATATAGATATTTAGGTAGCAACTTGATTATTAGTAAGGCCTTTCTAGTGCAGGGGTGTCAAACTCGTGTCGTCACAGCGGCGTCACATGATATATCACAACTTTTTCCGCCTTTGCTAAACCAGACTTAGGCGTGGCCAGTGTGTGACGCATCTGACCCGCAGGCCGTGAGTTTGATAGCCTTGTTCTAGTGCAAAATATAAGACTTCTGTTGTGACCATAACTCTATCCCAAGACACACTTACATCATAATTTCTATTTTGATTTTTTTCACAATATGGTTTTCATATTCAGTAATGAACCCTAAAAATTGTAGCTAATGAGGATGTGTAATATTTCTGTTACTGATCTTTCTGAATAATCTAACTTTAATTAGTAAATTGCTTTATCAGTGACATTCTGTTAATGACATTTGTAGTGACATTTGTAGCATTTTAACAATTGAATTGTGTCTACTATATGTGTTTATGTTTTCTAACAGTCTAGAAAACAGAACATTAGACATGAAAGTGGCAGAATATGATTCAGAATAGAATTCAGTCTCTGTGCTTTGAGCTCTGCTTGTCTACATAAAATAAAATAGCATTTATGCCCTTACAATATGGGACAAGTTAAACAAAAACATACTGGTTTTATAGATTTAAATGGTTTGGGATTAGTTTAGCAATAGGACCATTCTCCAAAAACATAGAAATTGTGTCATTTTTGTGGGGGTGCTTTGAATTGGAGGTCAGTCCCTTTAAAATAATAAAGTGGATTTACAAAAGGAATATAAAGTTGCTTATACCCTAAAGTGATGATTTTATAGCAAAGCGAAGAAATATAGTGTTATAACTAGAAGTAGTAGCTGAAAATAATATCTTCAAAATGGGGATCCTGGGAAGAATAGGAGGGAATTGCATTTTATGAGAAGATGGAACAGTCAGTTGAATAGTCCTGAAAGACTGCTTTACCTGTCCATTTTCATCTTTTACACAAAGCATCATGCAGCCACGGAGGATACATGCCTGTGCCAAGTGCACTCTCAGTTTGTGCAGGATGATAATAAGACCAGTGACTTAGGCATTTCTCAGCCTGGGTTCACTGTGCATCCAAAATATGTTCTAGAGTAGACTCATCTCTTATATTCATGAGTTTCTCCGATAAATTGGCAAGATGTTTTAACAGACATCCTCTCCTCCCGCCCTTCATTAAGATGCAGTGCAGCAAATCTTGATCCTAGTGGTGGGTAAGGAGAGCAGTGTTGGTTCTATACTGAGTTATAATGTTTATCTTGAGATGAAGTACCTGATTGTACATGTGTTACTTCATAGGAGAAATTAACACTGTTATGGAAGTATTTAGAAGAGGGCTAGCAATGTTGCTAATGGTAGGCAACAGAAATGGTATTGTTCCCTGTAAGTGATCCCCATTTAGATATGAGTAGAGGCAGAGTCAAAGGGGAATGAACTATCCAAAGACTCATAGCTGAAACCACCAGCTACAAATCTCAAGAAGGTATTTAAAAGAATACTTAAGGCCCCAGGAACTGAACAGAGGATTGACTACAGAGAGAGCAATGGAAGGTTGCAACTTCTCAAGTCTTGGCTATAACTCATTGGCCTAATTAGCTGGAAAACTATAGGGGATGCCATCACCCTTCTGGAATGTGTGGGATGGATTGTTAGAAGTATTAAGAATGGGAAAGAAAGCAGGAAGTTTCTGGAGGCAAGTCACTTCCACTTTCATCTTTAAAATATCTCAACCTCCATAACTCTTCAAATTTGGTGGCAAAGTGGGATTGGCAGCACAATTTCAGATAGTTTGGGAGGGGAAGTGTTTTAAGATTACAATTTAGGGTTGTTTAACTTCTACTCTCACAGTTATTTCCAAGAGAGCAAAGATGCATCATTGAAAAGTGTCTATTTTTAGAGAAATAAAATATTGGAATGACACAGTTTTGGGTACCTAGGCAGGGGTCCGAAGTGCGCTACCTGTACTTACTTTTAGGCATCTTGACATAAGAACATCTAAAAGGTTACTTATATATGAAGTTGATGGACAAGAAGAAGAGTCATCTTGTAGGTCACCATTAAAGTTTCTACAGTTCCAACCTCTCTTGGTACATAGAACTTTTTCATTCTTCGAAATCTATCCTATTTCACTTTAACAATATAAAAACTCTCATTTCTTATATCATTTCTGTGAATCCTGAAACACTAGTACAATGTACAATAGTCAATTTTCTGTCACAAAATTAATGGCGACATTGTGTTCTGCATATGTGTGATTTCTTGCTACTCTACAAGGTAAATCAGATTAAGAAATAGAGTCCACATAACTCTTTATTTATATTACCTATAGCAGGGGTGTCAAACGCAATTTCATCGAGGGCCTCATCAGGGTTGTGTTTGACCTCAAGGGGCTGGGGTGGGTGTGGCCAAGGTGGGCTTGGCCAGCTTGACGTCATTCATGTCGGGGGTGCCTATGGTGGCCCAAGCACTCTTCTAGCAAAAACAGGCTCCCAAGCTCCATTTTCAGCTGCAACCCTCTGCCAGTGAAAACAGAGCTCAGGAGGGCTGCCCATGGCCCTCGCGAACTCCATTTTGGCTGCAACTGCCTCTTGCCACCCTCTGCCAGAGAAACTGGAGTTTGGAAGGGCCACATGCAGTCCTCCTGAGCTCCATTTTCATTGCCTGTGGCACCATGGGCCGGTCCTTCACTATTTTCAGGACAGCCCCATGGGCCAGATCTAAGCACCCTGCGGGCCGGATCTGACCCTTAGGCCTTGAGTTTGACACCCCTGGCCTATAGTAACATAATTATGCAAGTCTGATTGTGCTTCCCCTCTTCTTTTAGATTTATGTGATTGGAGGAGGGTCTATCTGAGGTGTTTTTGTAATCTTCCCCATAATTTAGACTCAAGCAATGTTTTTCTTTTTGTTACTTTGGTAGTGGAACTTGATGGATAAGTCCTCGTGACTTATCTTACCATACTTTTATGCTTTTATTTAAAACACAAACAGAAAACATCAGAACCACTAAAGCTGAAGTCTATTGTGGAAGATCTAGAAGGGGCAAGTGCTTCTTACCCATTCCTAGGTCCAGAAATTGCTATCTTGCATTATGCTTTTGTCTAATGTTTTCTTGAGAAGGAAGATCCTTCACAATGCGGGAAGTCAAATTGGCAGGTGAATTTTAGTGGAAAAATAATTGTAAAGGAAAGGAAGGAGTTGACAACTTTGGAAACTACATTTGCCAAATTTAGAAATGTAAAATGCCAGGTGCCATTTAATGTTATGCATATCTTAATTTGTGTATTTTATGCAGTTTTATTTAATTACACAGTTAAAAGCAATCCCAATCCTTTAATTTGGATAGGTGGAAAACATTAGGACTGTGAGTTATTGAGTCTTCACAGATAAAAGCATTGCTGAGGCAACTCCATCATAATGTAAGTATCTGCTGTTCTTTGGCAGATGAAAAGTTGGAGTGGTGGTAGCCAAAAAAAGGTCCCATTTCAGGGCAGGAGTGAATCAGAATCAGTTTTGGATCTGCTTGATCCAGCTGTTTCCATTCTTGCAGCCTCCTGCTGTGAAGATGATGTATTTATTTTTCTCCGTCATCCATTGCTTTCAAAGAAGAATGGGAATTGAGTAAATCTCTTATAACTTTCAGGATTCAAAAGAACTAACATTTATTTGTCCAGCTCCATATATAGCACTTTTTAATGTTACTGCTTCAACTCTCCAAGTTCTCAAAGCATTTTGAAGTCGCTTGTGCAGTTAGAGTTATCCTGCTGACTTCAGAACGTTACAATCAGTCAAGGAACACCATGAATCTTTCCAGCTGGCCAACAGGCAAGTGTAAAGATTTTCAGTCAATCAGTAGCTCCTTCTGAGCTACAGCAATTCCTGGATTAATGATCATATCCTAATATTTTGTTTAAAAAAAGGAGGAAAAATAACTGTTTTCTCCTCATTTTCAGTCCATGCTATGTGTTTGTGTTTTTGAAAGAACATAAATCTGTGTTGTTGACCTTGCAGCCTGACTATCAGATCAGATTTAATCAGATCAGAACTAATTAAAAGCTACATTGTAAATTGCAATGAACAGCCTTTGGGTTCGAGAGATGAGAGACAGCTTGCTTGAGCACAAAAACTGAAAAGTGCAATGTGGGAAAAATTTAGGGAAAACAGTTTGCTTCTCTGTAGGATTTTTTAAGAGAGATTATGAAATTGATTTAAACTGACCTGAAGTATTTCAGTTATTTAGTTAATAAACTTTGCTTATGTAAAGAGGGAAAACCAACCAAGATATTTTCTATGAAAGTTGTAAAACTGCCTAGAAGGATTAAGATTTCATTGATAAGATTGTGGAATCTATTAGACAATTCAACAGGCTGAAATTAGTGATCCTAGGATTATCCAATAAGAATGACATTGTGGGAATACAACAGCGTGGTATTGATGCTAGTTTGGTACAGATACTCTCTGTGGATGACTCAAGTCTTTTACTATGACATATATTAGAATGTTGAATCTGCATTTTAAGTCTGAGCATGAGAAAAATACATTACTGAACTATTCATCTTGAATCTGTAAAAAAATACAGGTAGTCTTTGATTAATTATCACAACTGGGACCAGAATTTCCACTGCTAGGCAAGACAGTGAGTTGTGCCCAATTTTACAACCTTTTTGCCATGGTTATTAAGTGAATCACTGCAGTTCTTAAGTAAATCATGTCTTTAAACAGATTTGGCTTCCCCCATTGACTTTGTTAGAAGCCGGCTATGATGATCACATGAGCCTGTGATGCTGCAACCATCGTAAATACATGCTGGTTNNNAAGCACCCAAATTTTGATCATATGACTGTGGGGTAGCTGCTGCAGTCATAAGTGCAAAGACCAGGCACAAGTCATTTTTTCAGGGCTATTTTAGCTTCAGAAGGTCACAAACCAAATAGTTATATATTCAGGATTACTTTTAAGATGAAGTAGTATAGTATGTAAAACTTTAACTGAATTGCATTTGATTTGAACATATCCCCAATTTTAATATCTTGATTGTGATGATAATGTGAGAGCTGATTTAACAGTGGCAGAGATAAGGGAAAAGTATATTGATTCCATTCTTTTCTCTCTCTCCCTCTCTCCAGAGGGCAGTCGTGTCAGCCAAGAGCTCCGATACACAAGAGAAAAGCTTGGTGAAGAATCTCTCTACACATCCCAGATGCTAATACAAACTCCCAAACAGGAAGGAGAAAACATCCTAACTCCAGATGCCTTGGAAATGCATCTTGAAGCTGCTTTGGCTGCTAGTAAAGTTCAAGTCTTACTATTTGGAAAGTAAGTCTGAAATGGAGCAACTGTATTACACTAATAATAAGATCTGTTCTGTTGGATGGTTTTCATTCATTCATTATAAGCACCTCACCTCTGTAATTGTACTTGCAGATCTCTGGTTTTCCATTGCAGGAAATCAGCAGTTTTACTGTTTGTTTGGGTAGAGCTCAGTAGCACCATTCCTTTCCTCTCAGCAATTCTGCTGGAGATGGCTGGCTTCCTCCTGCTAATTTTGAGTAGGTTCATTGCAAGGAAAAAAGAAGCCGTGAGATTTTCCTCCTTTTTCCAGCAGTCTACTACATGTAGAATCAACTGTTTTATTGCCTGCCAATTAGCTGACTTGCTAATTAACTTACCAACAAGACAGTCAGAATATCTGTAATCATCTCTTAGTAGCAAATAAATTGGTGGATGGCAATAATTGCAGATTTCTACCTGCCAGTGGCAACTGGGAAAGTAGTTTGGCTTTTCTATGGCTCTTTGAACTGCATTGTCTGGAACCACAAGCAATCTTGATCTGCAGAATTACCTATCATTGGTTTAAACCAAGATCTAGTTAATTCAGTATTCTATTGTAGTCACTAACTATACGCTACCACAAAATCATAAATAGGACATAGAAACCATGGTCTTCTGTCCAAGATATGATGTTCAGAAATTTATTTTCTTGAAATATAGTGAAGTCTGATTTAAATATCTTCATAACTAATCTTGTATTAATTAAGACAATTCTCTCCCAGAACTCCTGGTTTTCTGATGTTTGCTGTCTCTGCTCTTACTCTTAGATCATGGGATCTCAACAAAATATGCTACAAATCAGGCGTCCCAATAATTGAGAATGGAATGATTGCACGAGTGAGTATACAGGGGAATATATGCCTCTACAACAAGAGCTGATGACCCATGTGTGCATTTGGTCTCTCAGGTTCCAGTCTGAGGCCTCTAGAATATCCCAACATCAAACTCTGTTTTTATTGATGCTCTTTTAAAAAAATAAATAAAGCTAAAATATGCATGGAAATGCTTCACTAGAACTGTACAAGCAAAACAAATCCATGAATACTGCTACCCACCTCCAAAGGCCAACTATTTTCAGTTTCATAGACCTGTCTTCCTAAGGATCTAAAGCAGTGTTTCTCTACCTGGGCAACTTGAAGATGGGTAGACTTCAACTCCCAGCATTCCCCAGCC
>AZIM01000276.1:305937-317081 GCA_000516915.1 Ophiophagus hannah
ATGGTCCTGGCCCCTCATCTGAGTCCTCGCTCTCCTCCACCATCCACACCTGCTACCAGCTAACCACAAAAGCTGGGTCCATAGCCATTTATTGGCCAGATTACTGCTACTTAAGTATAGAAGGACACATTCCACATCCTGGTGTGATCAGGATCATTACTGAATTTTCTCATACGTTATGCATGTAGAAAGAAATTATTATGGATACCTCTGTCCCTGAAACCTTTCATGTCTGGCAGAGTACAGGGCTGTAGACAAATGGTGAAAGATAAATGTTGCTGATGAGAAGAGAAATAGCTGTTTTCATTTTAAAAAGAAATGCAACAAAACAAGTAGGAAATATAAAAGCATGCTCACTTCTTTTCAAAGGTTGAGATGCAAGTACAAGATATTCTAGAAAATAAACCTTCATGTCTCTCTAAGTGCATGAAGGCTTGTGCTTTTGGATGGGTTGAACAACCACATGGTGAACAATATTGAACAATCATCTCCACAAGCACAAATTATAGGCCTACAGTATCTGCCATCATAGGCCATTTGGAAAGGCTGATGGTTTCTCTTTTATTTTGCTTGGAGCATTAGCCAACCTGTTTCCCATGAAACCTGGAGGACATTACAGCATCATTCATTTTGCATTAAGTTTAGAATGTGTATATGGAGCATTTGCTTGGATTGAAGGAAGTGCTGAAAATAAACTTCTGAAAGAGCTGATGGTGATGAAAGAAAAGTAGAAATCAGAGCCCCTGTTTCCTACCTCAGACTGGGTAGAATGCTTTGGCTGCAGAGTTTGGGCAGAGGAAGGGAGTCTCTAAGCCGGCTTCTCTTTCTCCAGAGCTGAAGCCCTGCAAAGCATGTTCCTGCTGATGAGCCCACGACAACTTTACGAGCACTACCGGGATGACTACGAGATACATGATATCAGCTGGAGCAAGGAGAAGGCTGCTGCTGTGCTGGAGGCTTGGCAGCGGGAATTCGTTGAGGTGAGGTGCCAATAGGGCTATAGTGGCATTTATGTGCTGCCTGACGTGGGCTGCCTGATGCAAGTATGGAATGAGAGTTGAAAAGTTGCATGCAGAACGAAGACAAGGACTTGTCTTCTTTCTTTTAACAAGGGAAAAAAAACCCGCCCAGGCTAAGATTTGAATATATGATATGTGTGGCAATATTTATTTTATTTATTTATTTAATTTATATTGCCACCTATTCACCCATGGCGAGTCGAGGCAGCTTACACAATGTAAAACCATATTTAAAACAAAAAACAAAAATACAAATAAAAAAACAATAAAAACTAACAAAACGAATCAAATAAATTAGTAAAGTACAATAGAACAAAAAAAAATTGGGGGGGGGAACCCAACTCCCACCCCCGCCCCGACGACAGCAGAACACTCTAGCCATTTGAGTATACAGGCTCAATCATGCTTGAATATCTCTTTGACATCTTATGACCTTTTATCTAGTGCTTCAAAATGCTCAGCCAAATAGGGACTGTAGAGAAAATCCCGGCAAGAGATTTATTGTACTTAAGTGGATTCTAGGATGGGCATAATTGGCATGCCACATAAGAGGCAGGTTTTTCTTTTCTGGAAATGTTTCCGTTTTTGTGCAAGACAATTAGTTAATTGAGCAGTAGGTTGTTTATGAACATATGCTTTCCCTAGGAGTATGCTAGGCATATCTGTGAGAAAGATTGTTTTATTATAGGAATGTCAGCAAAAGCGTACAAATACTTCCTTAGATGTTTTTCTTGCACCGTCTTACCAGTTCTGTCTCTTTCCAGGTGGCCCAGGAATCTCTGCCTTCAAATTATTCTCAGACTATTCACGCCTTCTCTACCACCACACTCAGTGATATCATGAAGTCCTTTTCAGATGTGAGTGCCATCCGCGTGGCCGGTGGTTACCTGCTAATGGTGCGTGGCAGCTTCTTTCCATCTTCCCTTCCTTATTTATTTCACGATAATTATGGACAATGGATATTTTTTCCCCCATTCCTACTCTTACCCTTACAGTGTCTGTTTTCATCTCCTTTCAGCTAGCGTATGCTTGCGTCACCCTGCTGCGCTGGGACTGCTCCAAGTCGCAGGGTGCTGTGGGCCTGGCTGGGGTTCTCCTAGTGGCCCTTTCAGTAGCAGCAGGACTTGGACTTTGCTCCTTGCTTGGAATTCCATTCAATGCAGCCACCACTCAGGTACACCATCCCCGTTTGAGGGGTCCAGATTTCCCGATTAAAACAAAAACATGTGACTTTTCATTCTACATTGTTCCTTTTCTTTCTGTTCTGCAACATTAGTAATACTGGCTTAAGGTTGACTCAGCCTTCCATCCTTCTGAGGTTGATAAAACAAGGGCCCAGATTGTTGGGGGCAACGTGCAGATTCTGTAAACCACTTAGAGAAAGCTGTAAAAGGATTATGAATAGCTATTGTTATTGCTATTGCTATTCAGCCTGTTAAGATCAACATTAAGCATTGAGTTGGATTTAGTCCATTATCCTAGCACGGCATTATGAATATGTTGAGTTGTAGAGAGTATTTCAACCTTGGGGTTACTCTTGGAACTGTACTGCTTTCAGCTCTCAAAACTTTTGCAGAAGTTGGGTAGGTTCTGATCATGTCCCTTTTGTTGCATTACCATCCTGACCTGTACAGGTGCTGCCCTTCCTGGCACTTGGCATTGGCGTGGATGACATGTTCTTGCTAGCACATGCTTTCACGGAGACAAGTCAGCATGTCCCTATCAAGGTGAGTATATCTGTCTAGATTTTAGGATCCTGTGTACTGCCAGTTGTAACCTCAGGGTTTATTGTCCATCCATTCTGAGTTTGTGTTGCTCATTTCCACATTTCTTACCCAGGAACGGACGGGCGAATGCCTACGACGTAGTGGCACCAGTGTGGCACTCACATCTGTCAATAACATGATTGCCTTCTTCATGGCTGCCCTTGTGCCTATCCCTGCATTGCGTGCCTTCTCTCTACAGGTAAGCTCCTCTGCTAACAGCTTTCATACAATATGCTTATAGAATCATAGTATCCTAAAGTTGGAAAGGACCTTAGAAGTCACCTACAAGTGAAATCCCCTGCTGCTTTTCCCTGCTTTTATGTAAGAGCCAAATATTTACTCTGCCTCTAGATGCTTTGCTGGTGGCAGCAGTTTTCCATATAAATGGAACTACAGTGGAGTTCTTCCATTTCATAGTGTGCACCTCAGACTGCCTATTTGTGAAGAAAATTCTTACACAGAAGAACAAATGAGATGCATAAAGTCATGTGCAGTTGTCCTTTAGCATTTCTGGCCCCTTCTAGAAAGCAGAATGATCCATTCACATAAAGGGACCTAGTGATAGAAGAATCAATTATCATATTTATAGAAGATTCCACGATTCAAGATCTTGGAATCTTCAATGAGAACTTTGCTTTTTTAAAAGAAAAATCTGCTTATTTATTGCAGGCTGCAGTAGTGGTTGTTTTTAACTTTGCCATGGTGCTGTTCATTTTTCCTGCCATTCTGAGTCTGGATCTTCACAGACGTGAAAACAAGAGGCTTGATATTCTCTGCTGCTTCTACAGGTATTGTCTTAGGAGTGGGGTGAAGACAAGTATCTTTCTGAGTAATCTTAACACTTTTTCTGACAAACCGGGCTTCTAAGAAAGGAGAATAATTTGAAAAAGCACTTAGATACAACAAAGAAATTCAAATTCAGCTCTAAGAAAAATGTCAAAGCCACCAAAAGCCAGATACTAGTTTTATCCTGTCAAAAATGTATCTCTTAAAAACAAAGGTTTAAAAATGGACATGCAGGATCTAAAAACTATTGGGAGAGGGCTGTCCTTCCTCTTCATCCAAGAGTCTGAAAATTATGCCTGGTCTTAACTAGGAAATGTATTTTTACAGCATGAAAATCTAGAATCATGTACCTGTCTTTTCTGTAACAGTTTTCAATGACTTCTTCCTCCGCCACAGCCTCTGTTCTGCCCGCGTCATCCAGATCCAACCGCAAGAATATGCTGATGTGAATGACAACCACACCGCACCGACTTATCCCCATGGCCATCCAGCCCTGGCAACCAGCACACATATCACTACCACTGTGCAGGCCTTCACTCAGTGTGACTCCTCTGGGAGACATGTAGTCACTATTTTACCACCCACACAGCATGTGTTTACCACTCCCTCCACTCTCCTTCCTGCCAATCCTCTGGGCTCACAAATCTTCACTCCTGCCAGTTCCACTCGGGATCTTCTGGCACAGCTAGATGAAAGCAAAGGAGCCCAAGAATGTGTGCCCTTGCCGATTTGTCGATGGAACCTTTCCAGCTTTGCTCGTGACAAATATGCACCCATCCTGCTGCAGAGCCAAACTAAGGTAGGCAGCACAGAGTCATTCGCAAGAGGGTGGTTTTTTGGCCACCCCCCCCACCCTCCCTCGTAGAACTAGACACTAGGAAGAAAAGACTATCATCCTGAACACAAATTTGCGATTTGAGGAGTAAAGCCAGTTGGAAACTAAATTTCCCTGACTATCTCAACCAACTGGAAATGAGAGTTGTGTTCCTTTGCAAACAATGTATTCACTGTGTGCTGAGTTGGTTGTGCCTTGCCAAGTCAGCCCACAAGAGGGAAATGTTGATCATAGCAGATATGGATCCTTTGAACATCTAGTTAGTTCAAAATGAGACCTGAGTGAATTAAGATAAAATGGCTAGGTTTGAAGGGCAATTCACACCACTCATTCAGGCATTAGGCTCTCTCACCAGGGGATTAAGAATAACCAGCCTTCAGCCTTCAGGCTCTTCTAGCTTCCTTCCTGGAATATATAAAAAAAGTTCAAGCTGTAAGAATCACATTGCAGATGTTTCAGCTGGAGCATCCACAGCCATTCTCTGTACTGAGAGAGATACTACAATGACTTTATTTCATCTCATACATAGAAAAAGTACTTGGAGTTGAATGAACTGGGGAACAATGTCTTCCTCCATTTTTATCATCCATAGATTGTCTTTGGGCAGCATAAGATGCATAACCTTGTCTGTCTGCTTCATCCTGCATTGTTAACTGATTGCATCTGGGCCAGTAGCATCATCTGGCCTATCATCCAACCCTGGATATAAAATTTCCAAAGAACCAAATGGGCCAAATCTCATGATAAACAAAAAGGTTTAAAAAGCTGCATTATGCAAAGGGGGATACTGTTTTTTCACACCCATCTTGACACTTTCCCCCCCTGCATTTTCAGGGAATTGTGGTAGCTCTGTTCCTAGCCCTGCTGGGCCTCAGCCTCTATGGTACAACCAAGGTGCATGATGGACTCTATCTGACGGATATTGTACCACGAGGTACAAAGGAGCATGCCTTCATTTCAGCTCAGTTCAAGTATTTCTCCTTTTATAACATGTTTGTGGTAACGAATGGAGGCTTTGACTACCCAAGCTCACAGGAAGCTCTTTACAGCCTGCATCAGGCCTTTGCTGCCATCCAATATGTAGTACGTGAGGAGAACCACCAGTTGCCAAAGATGTGGCTGCACTACTTCCGAGACTGGCTACAAGGTGAATTAATCTCTCTTTAGCAAATCACTTTTCTTAGACTGCTATCTCTAAAGCCATCAAAAGGGATGTTTTCCAGTTCTCGTTGCAGGATGCTTTGAATGTAAACCTACTGGTATTTCAGGGGCAACCAGGATTTTGTACTTTGTTTAACAAGATGTGTCCAGGGAAGAAAGTTCAAATCTCTGTTTCATACCTGCACTTAGAATAAGATATATTATAGGCTACCAGAAACCCTAATAGATCTTTCTGTAGACATTTTAAACCCAACAACATTTCCATCAGAGTTGTGTTTCATATAGGAATTGGTTGTTTGTATTTTGCACAGAAGTAAACTTTGGCTGGCAGTGTTTATTTGTATACAGAAGTGATGTGTATGCATGTCCTGCTGCCCACATAAGACATACACAACCACAAAGTATTTCCTATCTCTAGAATTGAAATTCTATAATACTAATATTAACTTATTCTTATAAGTTAATATTAGTATTGTTATATACAGAGACTGGAGGCTAGCAAATACATGCTAGAATATTTTCTTGAAAGCTAGAAAAATAATGTCTTCCTTCTTTTCCCCACTGTTAAAACATCTGTTGATGCAGATATTAGCCATGTTGTACTGTTCTTATTTGTCAGTAAGCTTTGGATAATAATCATATATTCCTATATTGCTTAACTATATTAAACGCCTTGTGTTCAAAGTCAGTTTCTCTTCACTATGTAAATCCTTTCCTGTGGAACCTGGCCGAAATTATTGTGATAAAAGCATAAGAGCAATGGTACGAAGAGGGGAGGTGCTAAATATAGACAGATTTCTTGGGGAGCTCTCATTTAATTATGCCCTCTCTGAATGCCAGATCTACAGGCAGCCTTTGATCAAGACTGGGAAGCCGGGCATATCACCAGGGAAAATTATCGGAATGGTTCAGAAGATGGTGTTCTTGCTTATAAACTTCTTATCCAGACGGGCAACAAGAAAGAGCCTTTCAACTTAAATCAAGTAAGCATTAAGACTAACTCAGTAAGTTGGTAGGGAGAAGAGGGTGGATAGATGAACCATAAGAATGAATAATATAGTAACCGCAAAAAGAGAATTTCTGCAAAATATATAGAGGGAAAGGAGTGTTTCCTGGCTGGCAGTTATGTGAAAGGTGTTTTTTGGAAATAAAGGTTTGAAGGGACACGAAAGATCTGCATTCTTTTGGAGATTTGAATTTTATCCTGCTCAATTTCCTCATTTTTCCATCTGCCCCACAGCTGACAACTCGCCGTCTGGTCGATGAAAATGGAATCATTCCCCCTGATATCTTTTACATCTGCTTGACAGTGTGGGTGAGCAATGATCCCCTTGGTTTTGCTGCTTCCCAGGCCAACTTCTATCCGCCACCCCCCGAATGGATCCATGATAAATATGATGCTACTGGTGAAAATCTTCGAAGTGAGTATTTATGAAAGCTCCATTTCTTGTACCACATTTCAATGTTTTACCCCAAGTCCAGTTATGTCATACCATAAAGCTGCATAAATGCTTAGCTTCATAATTTGGTGGGCATGTGGGCAAAGGGGGACAATTAATCTTGGGGCCTACAAACAAGAGGGGGCCAGGAAGTTATTTTCCTAATGGCTGCCTCTGCTTCCTCTAGTCCCAGCTGCACAGCCCCTGGAGTTTGCTCAGTTCCCCTTCTACCTCAATGGGCTTCAACACACATCAGACTTTGTGGCAGCTATCCAGAGTGTGCGTGCCATTTGTGATGAGGTGGCCCAGACACGTGGAGTATTTAGCTACCCCAGCGGATATCCATTCCTCTTCTGGGAGCAGTACATTGGCCTGCGCCACTGGCTTCTGCAAGCCATCAGCATTGTGCTGGCCTGCACATTTCTGGTGTGCACCCTGCTGCTACTCAATCCTTGGACTGCCAGTATCATTGTAAGTATTTTCATTCAAGGTTATTTGGGAAGAACGAAGATGTTGAATTGCCATATTCAAACATTATCTTCTGTAGCATATATATGTATGGTTGCCAAATTGGCTTTGTAATCAGTATTATTTCTAGCGCTCATAAGTCAGGGGCAAGGTTAAAAATGGGTTTAGGTTAAATTGTGTGAAGCTTCCTGAGATTAGAGCCTTCTGCTCTTCCCCTTCAACCTCTGTTTTATTCTCATCTATGCAATACTCTAAAACATTTAATTTTATCCCAAAATGCTATCTTAAACAATTACAATTCTTCACATACTCAATTTTTCTAATAATTCTGAAAATATGTTGATGTAGTGTGCGTTTGGTTGCAAAATAAATAATTATTTTGGTTGTTCACATTGAACGGACACACACACACACACACACACCATCACATTTGTATGCCAGTTATCATATAAAATTTGGATGAGCTGGTGTTTTTGTAACAAAAAGCAAACCTATTTCTGTCATCAGTTTTCTCTCTATAGTTCTGAAAAGTTTAAGTTAACATATAGTTTATTTACAACTGATGTGTTATATGCTGTTCCACTTTAATAGAAGTTTGCACACTGCATTTTTCTCAGCCATTATTATAGATGGATGCCTATCTGCAGCCTTGCACTAGTATTCTTGCTTTGTCTTGCTTAAAAAGTAATTGTAATTTTAAAAAAAATATTGCATTGTATCATATTAACAATTCAGCTGATAATCTGTTTATGGAAGATTAATGGCTGCCAGTGAATTTTAAGTACTCATTATCTAGCCTGTTAGATGCATTGATTAGATTTTTATCCTGCTTTTATTACTCTATAAGTAACTTAAGGCAACAATATACATAACACTCCTCCTGCCTCTTATTTTCACCAGAACAACTCTGTAAGGTTATCCCTTACAAAATTCTGCACATTTTTTCTATGCTTCTTACTCAATTTTCACAATAGTTATATTTTGGGCTTTAATATTTATGCTTTATTAATATCCATAACTACATGAAACATATACTGGTAATTAAGAGCATCTCTTATATAAAAAGGATACTAAAGACATAATAGTTAAATGACACAAGGGTGCACACATTTAATTTTATTTTTTTTAGACACCAGTTAGCTGCTATAGACAATTCCTTCTATATTCAGAATATGTTTAAACCTTTAGCAGCTCCAAATTTTCTGCAAGAAACATAATTCATGCATCATAGATTGTAGCTTTGCGTTCATAAGCATTCTGTTTTCCCACTGGGCTTGCTTTTTTAAATGCTGTACTCATGATGATTTCTCTCATATCTAGGTATTTGTTTTGGCAATGATGACAGTTGAGCTTTTTGGCATCATGGGCTTGATGGGCATCAAACTGAGTGCAATCCCTGTTGTCATCCTAATTGCTTCTGTAGGCATTGGCGTGGAATTTACTGTACATGTAGCTCTGGTAAGATGTCCCATAAGAACATTTGCATTGCTATATAATGGCTTGTGATCATGTAACATGCTATGCTAGTGGCTCATTTGTACAACATGGTAAGCTTGGTTAGCTTTAAACTTGGTAAGCTTTTAAGCTGGTTATGGCTAGTGTCTTGGCCAAAGCTAACCTGTTAGTTAGGTTATGTATTAATTGGGTAACCAAGCTAAAGTATTGTGTGAACTCAATGCATGTTGGTATCATTAAACTTTGCAGATAACAAGCTTTAAAAAAATTATTTAGATCCGGACTGAAAAGAATAGGACCAATGAATTAGCATCATAGTTTAGAATGGATTTGTACTCTCTTTAAAATTAATATGGATGGTTAGAATAGAATGTAATCTACTCTAATTTTTGATGCATGACTCTCTAGTTGGCTATCTTTCTGGATTATTTTATGTTAGAAGGTACTTTCTTTATGAAATAACTAAAGTGAGAGCTATCATTTCCAGGTGAGGCTCTCTGCCCTCCCATCTATGGTACCTAACTCTAAGCACAAGAACTGATCCAGTGATCCTATTAGTTCCCCTCAGCATCTATGTAGTTAGTAGTCTCTAGGAGTGGTTGCAAGATATCCTTTTTAGGTATGTTTCTGACTATTAATCTATTTTCAGGGGTTTCTCACTGCCATTGGCAGCCGGAACCTGCGCTCCACTGTGGCTTTAGAGCACATGTTTGCTCCTGTAATGGATGGCGCCGTTTCGNCTATTAATCTATTTTCAGGGGTTTCTCACCGCCATTGGCAGCCGGAACCTGCGCTCCACTGTGGCTTTAGAGCACATGTTTGCTCCTGTAATGGATGGCGCCGTTTCGACTTTGCTTGGTGTACTTATGTTGGCAGGCTCCGAATTTGATTTCATTTTGAGGTACAGTTCTTTCTTTTCCATTTATATTAGATTAATTCTCTGGATATATTCAAATAACATGGCAAATGTCCTATGATCAGTCTCAAAGCCTTAGACCTTTTATGGCTTTCTGGAATATGTATGTCACCAACAGCTTGAAACTGCTGATCCATATCTTAGGGTATCAGTAAGAAAAGGCATTTTTTTCTGATGGATAATGCGGAATTTCAGTAATGTGTTGTTCCAGTTGAATAAGTCCAAGGAGTTAACTAATCAAAGAGATTAGTTATTTAGGTAGATTCCCTGATTCACCAGACTATAGGAAGGAGAAGTTGATGCAGTGAAATTAAACTTGGAAGATTCTGCTACCATAGCCACTCTCAATAAAAGTAGTTTTAGCCTTCCTGTGGAATTGATTTTCTGGTCTGGTCTACCTAGTGAGGCTTACAACTACCTTCTGAATAAATGCCTTTCCGTACCTCTGGCTAAGTTCATACATTGCACTAATCAATTATGTGATTTATTTGCTTATGGTTTAGCATGACATGTGAACCTACATATTGTGTTTTAGCTCCAGAGTGGAGAAGGAAAGTAGGAACAATTAGTGAATCTAGCAATGAAGGTCTTATTATGGACAGATTAACCAAATATGCACCAATTACTAATTTCCATCTTCCATTCCAGGTATTTCTTTGCCGTGCTTACTATCCTGACTATTCTGGGGCTACTTAATGGCCTGGTACTATTGCCTGTACTACTTTCTATTATTGGACCACCTGCAGAGGTAAGTGATCTTTGGTTCCAGAATAGCTTATTCCAAGATACATAAAAGATATCTTAATACATAAAAAGGAACAAAGGATTCTGAATCCTATTGGCAGATTTTGTTAAGAGACTATTCAGATACTATCGGAAATCATTATCAATAAGTAAATTGGACATTGGGTGGGGTTTTTTGTTTACCATCAATACCTTTCAGGGTTTGCTATATAATTTTGGAAGTTTTAATATTAAAGGAAATAAATATATCAAATGTAGTCAGACATATATTTCGAACTTTAAGAAAGCAAAACATAGGTTCTGAACAATAATAAATAGGATTCCCTGGACAAATGCTTAGTAACATGAGAAAGAAGTCAAAAAGTAGGTAGGAATTCCTAGACTAAGATACTAAAACACATTACAAACAATTACAATTGGGGGGGTGGAGGATAGATGAAGGAACCTATGTGGCCAAAGGAAAACTTCAGGAAGAATCTGAAAATGAGGCAGGTCACACGTAGGAATGAAAAGAGATAGCTTGAATCTCCATCTCTCTGTCTCTGTCTGTGTCTC
>AZIM01000276.1:419635-429883 GCA_000516915.1 Ophiophagus hannah
CTTCCAACTAATTAGCTCCGACAAGAAAGAGCCTTGCCAAGTTTTTTCAAGTCTGCCAAAAAAAAAAAACCAGATAAAAAATAGTTTACAAGAGTCTTCGAGTACCAACTGTAATATCCACGAGGCTGAGTTCAAAACATCTTTGCCTTCTGCAAAGTATGTTCTTTCACAGTTGGCTTTTATTTTCTTGAAGGAGGGGCCATTACCTTGCAACCTTACTCCCGAGTCGCCTGTGCTGTTGTAACTGCTCTTTCCTCCGAGCCATCCTGCATGTACGTGCACTTGGCACAGGCTCCTTGGGAACCTCCTCATCACTGCTGCCAGCTCCCACAATCTCTGAAGGCAGCAGTCCACTNACCTGCTGCCAGCTAACCACAACAGGAGCAAGTAGAAAACTGCCCTCAAAGCCTACCCTCTCTGTGTATCAATTCACTTGCAGTCACTGACTCCCTCGCACCCCACACCCTGCAACAACTTCATGCATCACAAATCCTAACAGATTTTATACACTATTGGACAGTGTCAAAAAGGAAGAAAATACTACTTTAACACCAGCTAAATGTAATTTTAAACTGACTCATGAACTGGGGATAGGATGAAGGTGACAACATTGGATATTGGAGAAAAAAAATTATTGCCAAGGAAGACATATTTCTGTCCTAGTCAGGAAACTGTGTGAAAAGACCCTGGAAAGAACTAGTTTCTTATAGGATTTTTGCAAGTAATATTAAGCTCACACTCTATTGAAAAATAGTAACTTGACATACTTAGTATACAACAGTTTATTTTAGATTACTTACCATGACTCAGAATACACACTTGCCATAAAAAAAATTACTGAATACTAATAATACTGAGTACTAACCTTGTGATAAATGTGCATAGTTTTATGCTGTTATATTTTGAGTATGCTATAGGCTTATGATGGCGAACTTATGCCACGTGTGCTGGAAGTGGCATGCAGAGCCATCTCTCCAGGCACACCAGCCATTGCCTGTTGCTTTTCTGGGTTCCAGCGCACGTATGTGTGCCGGCCAGCTAGTCTTCACATGCATGGGAGTGCCAGAAACCGGAAGAGAAGCTTCCCGGAGTGCATGTGCGCGCCAGCCAGGTGGTCTTCACGCGTGCATGCGTGTTAGAAACTGGAAGACCAGCTGGCCAGCATGCATACATGCGCCAGGAATCTAAGCTTCCGGTTTCCGGCGCTCCAGCCCACGTGCATTGGGCAGTTGCTCTTCTGGTTTCTGGTGCGCGCGCTCCCATTTCAACCTGTCATGCATTGTGTAATCTTGTTCAACTGCACTTTCGACTACAGATGATTAAAAATAAACATTTCTATTTTATTCCATTAAGGTAAATTATATTGTATTTTAATTATATGAATGCTTTCTGATATATCACCAAGAATTGGAATGGTTGGACAGTTGTACAAATATTGGAAATAAGTAAATAAATAAATAAATAAATAGTGTATGCTAATCTGTAGTTTCCGGTTTAGATTTTAAAGTTACCTGGAAGTATGCCCAGTTCCCATGTCATGTCAAAATGTAGTTCTAGGATTTCAGAAATAGAGGAAAGAGACAAAGCCTGCAAGCCTGCAGCACATTCCCAGCTCTCTGAGATCTCTTTAAAATCAAGCTCAGAACTATTAGAAGGCTGATACTGTAATGGTTAAAGTGTAGAATTTAATAAAGTAGATCAGGATCTAAGTAAAAGTTCCACTTCAAAACTTTCCTTCAGGGACTGTGAATGGTAACAAAGCACCATATTAGATAGCCCTTGTTTAATAACTGACTCATTTAGCAAATATTCACAGTTACAGTGATAGCAAAGTAACTTTGCGACCAATTCAAATACAGCTTAAAACAATTAGCCTGACATCTATGACTTTTGCAGGTCTATAAAGCAAAGGAAAGCTGAAATCAGGCTGTAAGCATAGTCAGTTTCACTTAGTGACCACTTTGCTTAATGACTTAGTTTCTAGTCTCAACTGTAGTTGCTAAACGAAGATTACTGTACATTTAGCCAATTTTGAAGACTCAAAACAGTCTTCAAGAAAGAGGGTGAAAATTCATTTTTTAATATTAAGTAAGATATAAATGTGTCCGGAGCCCATCAATTTTTAAAAATGTTTAATCATTTTAATTTCTAGCTGTCATCACACTAAACTGTCAAAGATTAATTAGGGAAAAGCATATGCAAAATATTTATCAAAAGCTTAGCCAGAGATTAAACACTAGTTCTTGATGGCAGGAAATGTTAACAAGAATAGTTCACTTACATTAACATTTCAGATACATTTGGCCAAATTTCTTGGAAGCCACTAATAGTACCGGGAAACCAGAAACCAGAAAAAAAGAATAAAACTTTTACAAAATATCACTGTCTCTATCTATTCAGGAAATCTAGTTTGCCAATCTCTGCTGCCATTGAACATAATTTTTTATGGTATTGTAGAGAGGAAAAAGATTTGCATTCGTTCACTGCAAACATACATTAAGTGATCAAAGCAATGAAAACTAGTAACACATAGTACCACCTTGCTAGATGTTTTATCAAACCTGAGAACACTGATAAAATGCTTAGATTTGTGTTCTCATGTGTCACTACAGCAGGTGTAGTGAATAATATGCAATAGTTTAACCATGAGATGTTTCCCATACACACATCCTATTAATATAACAAAGTAGAAATATAGAAGAAGTTGCTTTCTGGGTTAAAGGTTTTAGGAAGTAGTAAGGAATAAAGATTGCTAGATTAATAAGGAGAGAACACCCTCCTCTAATTGAAAATGTTTTGCACAAGCTTGGGAATTCTAATAACATGGACTGGGGAAATCAAGTATTTCATTTTAAACATGCTACAATTTCATTGCCTGTGATGCATCACTCCACAAGAGGATAGACAACACATAGCCTCTGTCCTTCACCAGATTCTGCCCCATATTTAAGCAGTAAAATGCATAGATTTAAAATTGCGATCTTGAGGGTTTTTTTTCCAAATCCAAAATTTAAATCAGGTATGTTAATCCACCAGGGATTTAACATATTTATTTCTCTTCAAATGAAATCCCCAAGCACCTCAACTCAATCCCCTCTAGTAATGTCACTATGACCCAACGAGTACTTGAGGATGGGGAAAAACATTTTGTTTAGGGTTAGCCATCCCTGCTCCAAGGAAATCTGCATTGGATGTAGTGCCAATTCCTTGCTTGGTAACTGACATACACTTTTTCAGAAACACGGCAAGGTCCATTTACACCTAAGATGGTTTTGGTACAAGGTTGAAGTGCAAATAAGTGGCATGCACATATACACAATCTGCTGAATGATAAATCATAATGGGATAAGCATAGTGTATTTGAATTTTCAAAAAGGTTTTGATAATGCAGTTATCAGTCTTGAGAAAATTTAGCAGTCATACATTAAAGATTAGCTCCTTTATAAATCAACTAACTGGTTAAAGAGCAGGAAAATGACAGTGGTCATTTTCAAAATAAATAAATAAGCAGGTTTCAAATATGAAAAAATGAGTGAATAAAATAAATAAAATGGCATCTACAAATGTCGTGTTCTAGCCTTAACAGGGCCTTAGCAAGACAGTATGGTAGTTACAGGACCATGGATAGCTCCAAATAAGCAACTTGCTCCTAAAGCTAAGAATAAAAATTAAAATCTTTGGCTTATTTTAATGCCCTCATAGATATTCCGTTAAAAATCATCTGGAAGTTACAGTTGATTCAACATGCAGCCACTCAAGTACTGACAGGCATTTCAGAAGAGACAATGGCATCAGGACTAAAAAGTGGATTTTATTACGTCAAGACCTCAATAATTGTAAGCCTTTTTCTATTCAGTATTGACAAAATACTTATATTTTAGAACAGCAGTTGTGCATTGCTACTTTGTTTTGCTTGCCAACTTTTGATCTAATTTTTGTTTGTGTTTTGTTACAAGGAACAATAAAAAAAAACTCCCAGCCAACTAGGCCAATTTTTTATTTAATTAATCAATATAATTATTTAAATTAATATACCTGACATTTTCTTTCTTTTTAAATTTTTTAGCTTATAGCGCGTTATTAACAGTTAAGCCCTTGCACATTTTATTATTTGTGTAATATAATAAAATTACAAATATATTAGGAATCTGAAAAAAATATTTTGAATTTAACCATTTCAACTTTGAAATGTCTTTTCAAGTTAATCAGTTGTTTGGTGCTTGAAATGGACCATTTCTGCCTTTTTTTCTGCATCTCAGCCACAGACTGTGAAACAAAGCAGTTCTGAGTTTAAAACTTTACAAATAATTAAAACCCATTTTGAGAGCAAAAATATTTCTTTTAAGCTTTGAGATGGAATAATTGTTTAAACCTTGACATTGTTTAAACCTCGAGACAACTGATTTCTATTTGAACCAGATGGAATTCAAAGTATTTTGCATATTAAGAAAAAGAGAAATATCCAAGGTTAGAATGCAGCCACTAGATAATACAATGTATTCGTTGTGTTACTGCTTACTGTGTGAAAAAAGTATGCTTGCAGTGCTGAACAAGATTAGGAAAAACAGAATTATGACAGGGCTACATAAAATTATGCAAGGATGAAGAAAATTAGTAGAGAAATGTTTTTCTTTCTTTTCTATTTTATTAGAACTCAGAATCATCTAGTGAGGCTGAATGATAGATTCGGGTCATATAACCTATTTAATAATTAAGGTTCAAGGTCTGCCTAGTCCATTCTCAGCTACAGAAACTCACCACAGGATGACTCTGGGTCCACCTTCTCAACCAAACTCACTTCACAGGATTGACTTTGTAGGAAAAAATGGGTGGACTACTAGGTATGGGGCCTTGAATTCTTGCATAAAAGGGAGGGATATAAGTCTAACAATAAATTCATCTGTATGGTATTCACTAAGAGGATATAAAGATAATAATCAACTTAAACTATTTTAAGGGAAATGGAGAATATTGTTCATGAAATCGTATCATATCAACTCCTGTGGGACAACAACAAAGGTAATATGCAGGATCCAATCTTGGTCAGTCACTCAGACCAGAGGTTTTGTCTTCCAAGCTTCTGGACTTATGTTAGAGCCCATCTTCAGAGAACTTCTCTCTAGCAGAGTGTGTGCTGATTTGTGTGTGGTATTTATAGTGCCTGTTGTAAGTGGCTTTTTAGATGTTGATTGGGGTGTGTGGATGGATGGCTTTAAAGTCATTAGCTGTCATTTGCTTATGCTAGCCAGCCCTCGCCTTCTAACTACTTGATAGGCTGGTGGTAAATCAGCACTCCTGTTGACGGACGACGGGGCTGTTTCCCAGGCTTCAATCACTTTCCTGGCTGTTTTTGTGCCTGCTCATCCAACAATCTTAGTAGCTGCAAAGTTGAATGTGTGTCCTTATTGATTTCAGTGTGAGGCTGCCCATGAGCTTGGGCCTCTTCGTCTGAACACTCATTTTCTTGCAATCTGGTGGTTAGCTTCCTCCCCATCTGTCCTACACAGTCACAGGTCAAAGCTTGGAAGACAAAACCCCTGGTTCCAGTGACCAACCCAGATTGGATCCTGCAACATTATCCTGGGACAATATATTCACCTTCATTCATAATAAAACAATATTTTCTTAATATCCAGCTTCCCATTGACTTCTGACAGGCTACTGTGGAATCCTGGACCAGAAAGGTCTTTGGTCTGTTTTATCCTCTTATGTTCTAATCTTTTAAAAAGTTAGCTCTCTCTGAAGAATCATGATTAATAACATCATATGTTTTATTTAAACATCCCCAAGCTCCCAGTAAATGTCTGATTTTCTTTCAATGCTTGCCAAACCACAAAATTTTGCTTGCAGGGCTTCACATAAATGAGGGATTTCCCCCAAAGCCTGCTGTTTAGAAGTATCAGCTTCAAAGAACAAATATGCAAAAGGGGGACATTTCTTCATACCCTCTTCCTCAAATCAACTCATAAAAAGTTTTTAAGAGGTTTGCAAGCAGCTTATTCTTGCTTCTTCTTTCTATGTGATCTTTTCCACTCTCCAAACTTCAAGGAAGCAATAGGGAATCAGTCTTATAGAATTAGCAGAAGCAAACATTAAAGTTTTTCCCAGGCTGTACCAGAAAATATATATCACAATTACCTCATTTATATTTTCTGTTCAGATTAACCAAACCAGCTCTCCTTTTCCAAACATTCTATAGCAAAAGACTATTCCTTAGTAACAATTATGAATTTATAATCATGGTTCCATCCTTAAATAGGTCTTTGAATTTGTTACAAAGCTTCCCTTTCCTATCTGAAACCTATAAACCATTGTGTCTTTCTATGGTATAAGCAGAAAATTAGGGAAGAATGTTACTGGGTGATACAAAGAGCCTACCATGGATATGGACAAAATTAATATGAAACGTTGCCAGCACATGCATACAAACATGGCTCTGTATGAATTAAAACTCTCGTAAGTCTTTTATGAACTGTAAACTATAATTTGCCATTTTCACTTTACAGAATGGAAAAGGCAATCCATATGAGTTTTCTTGTATGTGACCAGCAAGCTGCACCTGCTCAGAAACAAAGCAGCTTTCTGACTCTCTTCATCATGCTGAGACAGCATATTATCTTACTGAGCATGTTCGGTTTCCAGCTCTGAAACACCAACATCTAATTGGGCAAACCCAATTTCAAGTGTGTGTCTGCTGTATAACAATCTGCTGTCTGATTATAGCCCTTATCAAGACCAAGGAAACATAATATTGAATTGGCTAAAATTGCACACTCATCCAGAACCAACTTAATTGTATCAGTCTTTTCTTCCATTTGAATCAAGAGCAACCTTTTTCCTCTCTTTAAATGCATTATCCTTCCAGGCCAAAGCAAATTTCAATCCTAAAACTTCCAGGACCTTTTAGAGAGTGATTTGCCTGTGAATAAAATAACGTTCAATGTTTTATCTTTCAGATAACCAAGTTGATGTAAGAAAAATGAACAAATGAGGGCAGTGAGGGAACTAACAATACTAGAGAGCGCAGGTTCTGTAAAAAAAAAAAAAAAAGTCACCAAGGTAAGATTATTATGATCCAAAATAATTTTATATTTTCCTGATCTGAAAAATAGGAAAGAAAATTTGTATTTTTTTTTCAATGTACAAATATTTATATGGGCTGATAGAATAGGAGAAAGAAACCTTTATATTTTTTCCAAGTAAAAAGACCTACTAATTACCGCATTCCATTCATTGTCTAGCGATCACATTTCATTCCCAAAGTTAATCAGCTCCAAATTTCTATGAATTACTTTAAGCCAATCCATGTCATGTACCCTCATATGCTCATTTGTGGGTATGGTTATAAGTCTATGCTGGCACAGTGAAGAACTGAATAAGCAACATTCTAGCAAACAGATTAATGGCTCCAGCCAACTGAAACTGACAATTGCTCTATCCCTGACCTTGCAGTTGGAAAGAAGATGGGCTCATGAACTCATTTCCACATGACAATGATCCTGTAAAGTGATTTGCTTGGCTCTGAAAACCGTGGAGGGTTCTTCTCACAGCCCTGCCCTCCCCAATTCACTGAAAGCAGCTCAGTAACCGTCTTTTGTGTTACAAGTGCAAGAAAGGCTGGGTGGAAGATGCATGCAATTAAACCTGCTTTTCTTGCAGCTCTTCTAATTCAGAGATTCCCTGGGCAGATGTTGCTACAGACAAAGGGGGAAAGAAATGTTAATCTTTCCAATATAACATATCCTCTTTCACTTCTCCTCAAAAGAGAAAGGCATGAGGAGGGGGGGAGATAGAGAGAAGTAAATATTATCATTTCTCAAACACAGGTATAAATTCAATTTCACAACAATCTACAACAAAGAAGAGTAAGCTCATATCTGTGTATGCATTCTCCCTCAGAAAGCTATATTTTTTTCAAGGCAACTGGACCTTTGGACAACGTACAGGGAGGAACAGAAGCAGAAAAGAGATTTTTTTTTCCTGTTTGTCCTCCCTTCAGCAAGAGGAGACTGCTTTTATTTGGGATTAATGCTGATGCAGCAAAATATGGAGGTATTTCATTAACTTTGCAATTGTCTTTCCTATTCCTCCCTCCTGATCCACATTTATTTGGCACCAATGTCCAAGTCAGGATTCTGCTCTACTGAAAAAGGAAACATTAAATAATTCACCCAGATGGAAGAATTCAACAAAGAAAAATAGGAATCTGATTACCAAGCTACTTTAAAAAAAAACAAAAAACTGACTTTCCAACCTGCCTCGCATAACATTTTAAAATGAAATACTGCATTTAAAGAAAGCAACACACACAACAGATTGAAAGGAGCAGGAAACACCCACATGTTTAGGTGAACAGCCATGTTCGCAATGGAATGAAACAGCACAGAGTTGCCTTGAAATGCAAGATTCCAAACTGGCTTGTTTATATTAGAGGTCGCCATAAAGTTCTCCGAGCAGCTGAATAAGCTGCAGGGATGTTCTTCTTGCCATCTGTTCCTTTCCCAGAACACCTCCTGCAAATCAAGAGTCAGTCTGCTAGTTTCTATTCCTGTTAACCTCTAATCACCCACAAGGGCCCTTCTTTGCTTTGCTCTTTATCTGCGCCAGCTAATGCGTGAAGTGGTCTTCGCTTCCCATCTGTTCCAGCATTAGTAGAGTTAAAGAACAATGCAGCTAGCCTGGTTTAAGCATTCACTTACACAGATGCCCTAGTATTAACTCAATTTCTCACTGTTTGTTACTATTATCCATACAGGATTTGGAATGTTTGCTAATTTGGAAGCCAAAGAATAGTATTTTTCCCATTGGCCAGCTTAGAATTCTCTGTACTTCTATCCAGCAAAACAAATCAAACCCTAAAAATCCACCATATCCATTTCAGGCACATTATTAGAAGAATGTATTAGAACATGTTTTAACAAAAGCCCCGGGCTATCTCCAGTTTTTCCAGTCTGGATCCAGGCAACAGCCAACCTACCTACCATCTACTAGGCTGTCATTCCTTAGTGAAATGGATCATTAATCTTCCCATGCCTGCTTTTCAGATACCAAATTCATGCAACCATGGTCGTTGTGAAAGAAAAATTAAATTAAAAATCTTTTCAAAAAGGCATTGTTTGAGAAGGGCACTACCCATGAAACAGGACTTTCCTCTCCTACGTCTGCTGCTCCTATCAGAGGAAACTGTCAGCAGAATCAAGCCATAAATCTTTGATCACATTAACAGTGGAATATATTTGCATTCTTGCTTTGTAGTAAACCAAACAACCTACACAATTGAAAGGAATTAAATACTAATTCTTCATAAACACATATACTTCATCTATAGAAAATCAACCAAGAGTGTTTTCATTCAATACTATAGCTTTGGATTTATTAATTTGCCTATGACAAGAACAGATGTGTTCAAGAACTATACTAGACAATGAATTAAATTTACAAGCATAAAACAAATGTGCTTCACTGAAACACCAATACTGTTCCTTTAAAGCAAAATTGTTTGACCATGTGTTTTAATGGTTGATTGCATGAGGGGAAAAAAAAGAAATAATAGCAGTTTCATAATTATATACACATATTGTGTTAGTTCACCAAGGAATTAAGTATGTCTCTAGGCCACCATGCAGTCAATGTAAGTTACAGTTAGTCCTCAAGTTACGATGGTAATTGGACCAGAAAATTCCATTGCTGAGTGATGCAAATCATAAAGTGCAATGTCATATGATCACATTGCTTAGCCTATCCTGGCACTCCCGGTTGCTGTTATTGACCAAATTCCACTGGATGTTAGCCAAATATTCTGAGCTTGGTTCCTCCCAGCTCTGAGCCTTGATTTTTCCAAGGCAAAGGACTGCCTCTCCCCCTCTACTCCCCCTAACTACCTATTCCTTCCATATCTGCCCTTTTGGCTGCCCTGCATCCTGCCTTGTAATGTGAAAACAGCCATAGAACTGCATGGCTCTGGGTGTCCTGTCCAGACAGTTTAGAGTTAATGGGATTTGGGATAGTTAGTTAGGATTTGAGAGCTGTCCCCTTAAGGGAATGCATCATGGTAAACGTAGTTAAGGTATCCTGGGAAATGTAGTCCATGTCATGTGGTCACATCTGTAATCCTGATTGGTCACTAAATTGACCCTTGTTGGGTTAGCGGAGGGTCCCTCACTCTAGCCTGAATCTTTTACCATGCAGTCACTTCAATCATCATCATTTTCATCATCATGGGGATGAGAGTTTAATATCTTTCTACAC